>CAEGAE010005926.1:0-22790 GCA_903067095.1 Girardinus metallicus | reverse complement strand
TATATATATATAATCAAATATAGAATCATATTGTATGGTATGTTATTGTATCATATAACGCATCATATTGCATTACGATACTGTTTTGTATCCATATCCTAGGCTAAACGCGACACATATCTGAATTTTTTAACGGCTCAATTCTGATGTTTGCACTTAAAAATAATAAAAAAAAAAGAAAAACATCTGATCAAATCTGTGCTAATTCCATTATGTGGATCTAATCGGATTCAAATCGTCTGGGGAAAAAGCAGTTATGTTGCTTTTCATCCGACTTTTACATCATTGGCGTGAGAAAAGCGTCATAACTCTGCGCCAGACGAAGCCGGATGTGGGAAGCCTAGAGGTAAACAATAACTGACGCAAATAAGCTAATAGTTCGACTTTTTTTTTGTTTTTTTTATTGGCTCCCATCGCTCAACAACGTTAAAATCAAAAGATGGCAGCGGCCATTATTACTTCTGTAAACAATACGCAGCTGTGTGACATCTAGGTTCTTCTTCTGCGGTCGCTTTTTAATTTGTAGAATAAACGCACTAGATCATAGTTCAGCAAAAAAAAAAAAATTTAACTGAGCATCTAGACCAGCGGTGTGAACGTAGCCATATTGTACGTGACGCTGTCTTAGAGAAATAAAGTGTCTTCAGTCAGAGGCTTCTTCAAATTCACTGCGGTACAGACTGCTAGAGGAGATCTTTCCTCCCAACAGCCGTTACAATCTACAATAAGTCCTTAAATTACTACGAGTTATTTAGTTTTAAGTTAATTATTGCTCTCATATCATTAAGTTCCTATTTTTATTACAGGAATGTGATGACAATTAGAGATAATTTGAACTTTTAATGTTTCGCATCAGCTTAGTAATTATGGTGCAGGATTATATTCACCCTCATGATTCTTCTTGCCTCAAAGCAAAGCAGAAACAAAGACAAAAAGATTTAAAAGGGAAAAAAAAGGTCAGGAAATGATGGATGAAAATGGAGTGGAAGAGAAAAAAGACAGGAAAACAAAAGATGAAAGGCGACCACATGAAATCGAAAGGAAAACCAGAAAAGCCTTAGTGTTTGATAGCAGACCGAGTCTTTAATCATCTTCAATCAAAATGTCATGTCGCACCAGATGAAAACACAAGTGAAGCTCATCCATCAGTTTTACTCACCCATTAACCGCTCATGAGTGTGAATGAGCTGACTGAGTAAAGATAGAGATTCATCATTAGTTTGCTGACAGAATCCTGTTTGATGACCCCGTTTTTCAAGCAGCCTCCCATCAATCATCTCTCCCTCTTGTGTATAAAAGTTGTAGCATGTGAGTCTGTGCTGGCTTTCTGATTAACACACACAGTAGCTGCAGTTTGCATGACCTCTTTCTAAATCAAAGAAAAATATTTCTCTCCACTCTTCTCCTTCTAGTTACAATCAGAGCGGTTTCGTAATTAAATCAACGCTTTAAAAGCAGCTTGTTTCCCAGGTTGTTTTTGGCTCCCATCTCATTTTGACTTTTTACTACATTGAATCTGTTAGATTTCTTAATTTTTAATTATTAAAAAGGTCAGCTGGAATTACTCACTGGCAGAAAAGGCTTTGTACTTGGCTTATAATCAACAACATGCTTTGCAAATACAGACAGATAAACCAAAATAAAAGTGTTTTAACCAATAAAAATTAAGCTAAATTATATATTTGGCTTTTTTTTTAATTGTTGCAATTTTTTATTTTTCTGGTTTTCCTCATTTTTACCAGCTAACGCATAACATTAGCTAGCATAGAGCTGGCTAATTTTAGCTAGTTCTAAAGCTAGGTATTCTAAATATATTCTGTAAAAAAATAGTCCAAAAATATTCTGTGGATTTATGAAAAAACAAAAAGTGCAAATGTTTGTAAGGTTTATGCTCTGTTACATCTGTACAAACATTTCCGAAAAAGAAAGAGAGAACTAGCTCATTTTAGCTACCTCCAACTAGCTAAAATTAGCGTTTTTAGCTAGCTTAGAGCAACGGTTAGCTAGCTGCTAGCCTTGAATCTTCTTTTTAAAACATTATCCGCTGATACTTCTCTGCACAGAAACTGTTTTTCCAGATGTAAAAGATGTGCCGTACAAAGTATTTGCACCCTCAGCGAGTTTGTTTTGTTGCATTTAAATACTGAATATCAGACAAAGATAACCTGAACAAATACAATATGCATTCTAATTTAGTAACTTAATTAAAACGCATATTCTTTGCTGCATTAAACCCACATTTCTGTATCATAAAATGTTTTTCTTATTGGTCTGAAGTAACATTCTAATTTTAAATCTCATGTTTTCATCAACTGTAAGCAGAGAATCTTCTTAATTAACAGAAACAAACAGCAATTTGTGTATTGATCTATATTATGTGTTTCACTTGGAGATTAGGATAAATATCCTAATGTATTGAATAGCTCTGTATAAGAATCTTTTCATAAGTTTTTGTCTAAACATGTTTTTATTTTATTTTCTAAAAATAAATATGTATTTATATGAAATCTAAAGAGTTATTTTATTAAAATGCCTCACCAGACAAGAGATCTGGTTCAATAAATAATGATAAATACCCATAAATGTGAAGAAGAAACAACTCTGAAGTATTGAGTTGTGTTTTTATTTTGAAGTCATCTTAATGTCAACATTTCATAACTCAGATTTTTATTTACAGCTAAATAAATATGTTAATAAAAACAAAATTCGTATAAATTCAGAATTTCTAAATTGAGTGCAAACTACAACTTATCGTTTCCCAATATCCAGCTGAATTTTGCTATTTTTGACAACAATCCAAAAAAAGTTCACCAGTTGGCCACCAGAGGGCGCCATAATACCAGCACATATTGAGATTCACCGTACCTGAGAAACTGTCTTTGTCCATCGCCAGCAGGTCTCTGGCTTGATACATGTAGCAGCGCAGGTGGTAGCGCGTCCCGCCTGCAAGAAAAAGCAGCTTCAGCTCCAAAAAGCTCTATGAAAAGGAGGAATCAGAACCAGAAAAAGAAGATGAGCATAAAAACAAAGAAGTGTGGGTGTTTGTCCTACGGTCAAAGAAACAGGAAATGGTTGGTCTGTTGACTCCAAAAGTGGTGGTGACCGACTTGTCGTCATGTTTGTCCTCTATGCTGCTCTGTGGAAGAAAAAGGAAGCGTAAAGAAATGAAAAAACTGTTTGGCAGACCCTGGTCACTCCAAAAAGTAATCAAAAAATAAAAACCGTGCTTTAATTATGGATACATTTTGAATGTACTCCAAATATTTATATTTTTTAAAAGATAAGCCAGGTGATTTAACTGTAGAGTCCTGATATTTTATTTCATCACCTTGGTGTGTGCAGAAAACTTCGTAAACAAGTTTCAGACAAGAAAAAGACAGAATAAATAACTGCTGCAAAAGAAGCATAAACTGTGTACATTAAATAAAATGTAATGGGATCAACATAAAAAATATTACATAATTTCTTGTGGAGTAAAATTTTATTTGGTACATATACAACATCAGATTAGTAAATATAATCTGATACAATTTCCCACCACAGAACTCATAGCTAACTAAAATCTGAATTTATGAGGCAACATCTATGCTAAATGGATGTAATAATTACTTAATAGTGAATAAAAGTGAGAAGGAAAATGTAAAATGTTTTATTTTTAATTAGATCAGCTGGAATCACTCCAGATTTGTTTTGCAAGTTAAACTCATATCTGGTAGAAAGAGGCTTTGTGATTGGTTCATGCATGCTAGCACTTAGCAACTACCGGCAGTTAAGCAACAATAAAACAATTTTATTCATTTAAAATAAAGCTAAATAATATATCTGGCTTCCTTTATAAATTGTTGCAAATCTAAAGTTTCATATTTTCCTTACTTTTTAAAATTTTACCAGCTAAAATAACATTAGCTAACTTAGAGATGGCTAATTTATCTAGCTCTAAAGATACAGAATAACTAATAAAAGCTAAAAATATTTAGTTGTGGACTGATGAGACAAAAGTGGAAATCTGTAAAAAATTTAAACCCAGAATTGTTCTGAAGGCAGTTTGGACATCCTGTGATAATATGTTCAACCACCACTGATTAATTAAAGTCATAAATCTGAAGATATGCAGCAGCATTTGTGCTAAATTAATTCAGTAATTATTTCAAAGTATACAAAAGTGAGGGGGAAATGTAAAATTCAATGTTTCTGTACATATTTTATAGCATTTTTAGTGTGTTTTCAAAGGGGGTCCGCAAGCTAATCCTGCTCACCAGAGAACATTCCAGAGCAAAGATGGCGGCCGGTCCGGTCTTCTCCAGCGGCTCCATGCGGCAGCGCCACCTGCGCCTCCTGAAGCTGTCCGTCTTCCTGGGCTTCAGGTGGAAGTTCCAGCCGAACAGCGAGGCGTACTCCCAGCCCTCCCTGTCTGAATCATCCGGTCGCTGCTGTGGGAGGTTAAAAAAAATAGCATATTTTCCTCAATATTTTCTTCAACTTTGTTTTTCTCCGCAGAAAAAACGGGATAAAACAGAAATAAGAGCAAAGGTGACGCTTCTTCTACATCGTATTTTTTATTATTTGTGCGACTAGAGCACCATCTGGTGGTCAAAAGAGAGAATTACAGCTAGAAAATCATAAACTGAACTAGATGAGGAAAGCGGATAATTATTCGCGTTGTAAAGTTTATTTAACTTTAAAATGACTTAAATAAACAATGAGTTTATTTAACTCATTGCAATGAGTTAAATAAATATATTAAAAAATATATTAAAAACAAGGTTACATAATGAATATAATACATTTATTTTTTGGTTAATTATCCATTCACCAAAAAACACTACAAGTAAATTTACATTACATTTAAAAACAAGGTTATTATGCAATTAATATTGTAATTTTTTTTTTGTTAATTATCCATTCACCAAATAACACTATATCACATTCGATACAAAACAAAATCTTTCCAAGTGAATTTGGTTCAGTGCAAATACTTCAATATTTTATGAGAAAAGACAAGATCAGCACTTTTCAGCATGATATAGGAGCTTGTTTTAAGTGAATATTCTTTTAATAAGTACTAGCTCCACTTCCGAATTTAAATAAATTGAATTTTATGAACTTAATAAAGACTCCAGCATGCTGAAATCATGGAAAAGTATCACATGACATCATTTAGAGGTGTTTAAATCAGTTTATCGTTTTAATTTATAAACCAGTCACCTTCCTGAGAGCCTCCATCTTCTGCTGGTCTCTCCGTCTCATCCGGATCCATCGCCTCCTCCGGTTGGTGTGGTACATCTTCTCTGCAGGAACCCAAGACTTTGGTCGGCGGTCCGGAGGAATGGTGATGCCGTACTCCCAACCTGACGATAAAAACAAACCCGTTATCAAAGCTAAAGATTAGCTTTTATCTCTGCTCGGTGGTGGATGTTTTAGCACCTTGATCGTCAACGGCTCTGTTGAGATCTTCGCTCCACTCCACCTCGTCCCATGCCCACCCAAGAGGACACTCCACCTCGTCCTTCGGCACCGTTTTCTCCCCGTTCTGGAACAGAAACACAGATTTGTTGGTCTCTTCTGACAGCGGCATGTTGGGAAACGCGTCCAGGTACGCACCACGTCGGTGTAGCCCTCCGGCATGCCGATCCACTGTCCGCCAGGTAACCTCATCTGGTTCTCAAACACCTCCTCTGTGAAGGTTATGTGACCGGCGTCCACATCAAACAGCAGCCTGGAGGGAAACCGCAGGTACACTACTGCATTGTCTGCCCAAAAGGGTCATTTATCTGTAATTACACTCAATAATATTCATATTAACTCTAGGGTAGGGAAATAGAAAAAATAGGCCCAGAAACACAAATAAGTTTTATGTCAAATATTTTAACTTAATTGGCACTACATTGAACCAAGGTTTTTTTTGAGAAAGACCCAAAATAGTTTGGTTTTTAAGTTGAGCTAGACAAATAAATCTAAGCTATGGTGAAAACCCGAATTATTTTGGGTTTTTCAACTGAAATACCCAATTATTTTGGGAAAAACCAAAAATGACTGGGTTTTTAAAAGAATTAGACCAAAAAAATTAAACTATATTGAAAAACCCAATTATTTTGGAAAAAGGCCAACTATTTAGGGTTTTTACTATAGTTTTGTATAAAAACTAAAGTGTAGTTAGGTTTTACTAACTTGGGGTTTTTACACTATAGTTTAGTTCAATTGGTTTTAATTAGTTGTTAAACAGCGTTTGCTAGTTTCTATTAGTTATAATTAGTTCAATACTGTTTTGTTGTAGTTTACTTTCATTAACTGTAGTAATATTTTTAGTGATTCATACTGTGTTTAATTTTTAGGTGCAGAATTCAGAAAGGTCAAAGTGTTGTGATGTGATTGTGTTGACATCAATGCAGTAAAAAAAAAAAAAAATCAACAGAAGATACTGTTTTCAAAAAAAGTTATTCAATTATTGCTGAACAAAAACTGACTCTGGTGTTTTCTCGTTAGTTTTATTTGACAGCCTTTGTAGTGTGAAGGAGCATGCAACAGTGTAATCGCAGACTCACGTCCTCTCGGGGCTGATGAACCAGTCTCCAGCCCAGGTCCATCCAGATGAGGGCTTGAAGCTCTCTTTGGGCAGCTTCACTCTCCCCGTGACGTCGCTGAACTTCGGGTAGGTCAGACCCGTCGTTCCCCAGCTTCCCACCAGAGCCAGCCGGGTCTGGTTCTCGTACTGCAAATGATCCGAGACAGGTTTCCATGGAGATTTCAGTCCCTTCAGCATTTTTAAGGAGCAGAACACCTGAGTGAAGTTCACTCCACCACCTTCTTCAAATCTAGCAAAATGGGAGCCAAACAGTGCAGCAAACATTTTTTGTTTGTGACGCTCATTTTGAAAATGTTGATAAAAACGTTTCCAGAGATCATCATCAATATCTTCAAAGCAAAAGCAGCACAAATAAAAAGTTTAACTGCACAAACATAGCAAAAACATTTGACACCAATTTTGCTAGATATGGGTAATCTGACGGGGATGGTTGACCTTTTGACCTTTAAACTTTCAATAATATTGTGAAAGCAAAAACAGCACAAACAAAAGCTTTTGCTGCACAAACTTAGCTAAGCTGTTTACACCAAATTTAACTGATTTTGTAAATGTGAGCAGGAGGTGGGGAGGTTACCTCTGGAAACTTTTTTATTACCATATTTAAAATGATAGCAGCACAAAAGAAAATTTTTGCAGCACAATCATAGGACAAGCAATTGACACCAATTTTGTTAGATTTGGGTAATGCGGCGCTGTTGGTTGACCTTTTGACCTCTAAATTTTCATTAATATCTTCAAACAAAAGCAGCACAAATGTTGCACAAATGCAGCTGGGTTGATTGACACCAAATCTTGTGACCTTTCATGACCCCTGGAAAGTTTTTTACATTAATATCTTTATAATTATAGCGGCACAAACAAATTTTTTTGCAACGCGAATGTTTGGCAATAATTTTGTTAGATTAAAAGACAATGGCGGCGGCCAACTTCACTCAGGTAGTGAGAACTATTGAATAAACTACGTGAAAACATTAAAGTCTGGTTGAATTAAAGTAAAATATGAAGAAACAAAGGAATGAGTCAAGATTTCAGGCATTTTCTCCTCCATCCACGGTAAAAAATAAAAATCGGTTCTGTTTCTCAGATTGTCTCTTACCGTCTCAGCAAACACGGACAGTTTTCCTTCAGCAAACTGATTGAAGTGTTTGGTGTCAGCAGCTAGTCCGAACCACACCTTCACCCTCAGCTGACCCGGAAGTTTGGCTTCTCCGCCGCTGCCCTGCGGGTACTGAAACACACCAGGTCATTCACAAAGAGCAGGGGTGATCAATCTGTGGTACACGGGCCATTTCTGGCCCTTGGAATTAAAATAATGTGGCCCACAAGCAAAGATGAATGATATTTCTGGAGCAACATGAAGTATTCTATCAATTATTCTGGTGATTAAGAGTGTGTGTGTGCAGGTGTGTAAGCACCTTGAGAAAGACATTCTGCAGCTGTCCGCAGTGTTTCCCACAGTACTGCTGGGAGAAGAGGACTGTGTGCGCTGGGATGCGGTGATACGCAACCCGGCGGTCACCCTGCAGCATCCAGATCACAATGTCTGGAAGGCTGTTCTGAGGCTGAGACACAAAACTCACCTTCAAGTTTCACCTTTAAACTTTTAATTAGGCCAACGGCCTCCTGGTTAGCTGGATTAGCTCTCACCTCCTCAGCGATCGTCCTCAGTCGGTTGGCCCAGTCCTCTGCCTGCTCCAGCACCGAGGAAAGCTCGGTTTCTGGTCCATGTTTCAGCGCCAGCGCCGCCGCTGTGATCTGCTGCAGGTGGAGGCTGCGGATGTGCCTGAGCGAGCGATCGAGAGGAGTGGCGCACTGCCACTGGTCGAGAGCGGGTAGCTCCTCACTACGAGGAGAGAGAAACAAATATTAGAAAGGTCTGCCCGGGTTTATCCACGACGGCGTATGAGGGCCATTGTAGATAGAAAAACAAAAAGAAAGGGTACATTTCTGCCAAAAAATTTCTGAAATTGTATAGCGAAACAAGGAAATTTCTGTTTCAAAAGTCTAAATTTTGCTAAATCCCACCGCCAGAAATTTTTTGTTTAATATCAGAAAATTTCTAGAAATTTTCTAGTTTGAAAATTTTCTAGGAAAAACTTGTCAAAAAGTCAACAGTTTGCTAGGAAAGCTTTGAAACTTTGAGATTAATCTCATAAATTTGCTATAAAAAACTTGGAAATTTCTAAGTTTGATTTTTGATACCCTATTTATTTACTCCAATTGAAGTGTATTTCAATTGGAGCCACGCCCCTTTTTGTATTTTGGGTCCGCCCACTTTTGGTGGAAATTCAGTGTAAAAAAAAATAAATAAATATTACAATAAATTTAGGAACATTTAACTTTTTTAAAAAGATTTTCATCAATATTTTAAAAAATTGTCCAAAGCATTTTATTGTGTTTTTGATCACAATCAAATGTTAAATAAATTATTACATTCCACCTGCAGGTGTAAATTTAGGTATGATGCCAATTAGATCCATATGGCACTAAAGGAATGAAATAGACCTTTTTTTAGCTCTAGTGGCTTTTAATTTAACAGTAAATGGACAGGAAATCAGAAGGATAAAGTAGTGAAAGACATGGTCTGCGACTGGGAATTGAACCGAGGACTTCCTCGTCTTCTACTTAGGATTTAGACATACAGGAACCAACAGAGAAACGATCCATTCTTTACCTGCAGTCTGCGATTAGATGATCCAGCAGCTCTATAACTCGCAGCTCTACATCCTCCATATCCCTGCCCGCTTTGACCTCTAGCTGCACCTGCTGCAGGTTTGTCTCCTGGACATGAAAATTGATTGTTTTGGTGTTTACATTAATCTCTTAAGGAGGCTAATTTGCAGAAGCAGGAGCACAAACCAGTCTGTCTATGATGGCGAGCAGCATGTTGAGAGCCTCAATCCTCGGTCGAATGTCTTCCCACTCTGACGACAGAACCACCACCGGCTTGATGTTTCCCCAGGGGAGGTAATAGTAGTGGCAACCTAAAACAGAGGAAAAAACATAAGTTTTAAAAATTTTTATTTGGTTTCAAAGTGAAGCATTAAGCTCTTTTAAGAGTTATTGTTTAGTTTTAGCTTTTTGAACTTGAAGAAAACTGCTGATTTAATTGTAACTTGTGTGTTTATGTTATAGTTACAGCTCTTAAAGTGTAGCTAACCCTCAAATAAACTTTCCCACTAAAAAACTGTCTAAATTTGTCCGTAAGGCAAAGTGGATAAATTAGCAATAGTAATTCAGTAATGCTTTCCGCCTCGGTTTACCTCTATTTGGCCACGCCCCTTATTGTATATTGGCCCCGCCCACTTTTGCATGGGGGCGGAGTTTTGCTTTCACATAATTTCACTGAGTCCAGTTATATCTTTGAATTATTTTTGCTAATACATGAATTGTGTGGCTCTTTAGTTGTGGAGAACCTCAGGGCTCTGTTCTAATTCCCAGTCTATTCTTGATTTACAAGGGATGTGAAAAAAACTTCTCCTTCTACTATTTAGATCCTACATTACTAACAACCCAACTTACCGTCAAACACGGCCCTGCTGAACTGTGTGGTGGAGGCCAGAGGGAGGCAAGTGTAGTCAAACTTGTTGCCATAGTTACCAATGCTGACCTCAAACTGGATGGCGTCGTCGACATCTTGTAGGAGCGTGGCTGAGTAAAACGCCACGAACAGAGAAAACTTCCTCTTTCTGAGGAACTTCTGTAAGGCAGAAAGAGAAAAGATGGCGTCCATGCTTCTACGTCTAGCGTTTCCTTGAGGTGGAGGTCGTCTCTCACCTCAACCACCAGCAGGTCGTCTGACGGGACGTCTTCCGCTCGGTGTTCCGGCTTCTCCGTCAGCTTGGTGGTCAGTTCAAGTAAAACTCTGCCGCGGTATGCCACGCCTTCACCCTGATGGACCAGAGAAATATGACTTTACCCAGAGGAGACCAAAGTGATGAATGACATCCATCCGTCTGTTCATCAATCCATCTATTCATCCAGCCATCCGTCGAATCATCCATATATTCTGTCCATCCATCATCCATTGATTAATTCATCCATCCACAATCCATCCATCTATCCAACATTCATTGAGCCATCCATCATCCATCCATCCATCCGTCCGTCCAATTAATAAAATATCATTAGTTTATATTAATTCTATACCAAAATTATAACCAGTCTCATCAACAGACCAATGTGTCTGAAGGTTCGATAAAGTCTCACCATTTGGCAATACATCTGGTGTCTTTTTGGTACTGGATGAACATTCATGCATGCAGGCAGAATAAGTCTTACTTTTCCCAGGTTTAGAGCTTCATGAGGGTCGTTAAAGGCGGTGAACTCTCTGGGACTCCCATACAGATTGACAAAACACGGCCCAAATGTCGGTAGGAAACCAAGGCTGTCATCAACTGCAATCACATAAGATACATAAAAAACTTTTATTAACTGGTCAAAGAGAACAACTATGACACACATAAAAACAACTTAACACAACTCCTCCATTGATGGAAATAGATTGTGGTTTTCTCTTTATTACACAGAAATTAATTATTTCTTAAACAGATTTGCTGAGTGGGTTCTCGTAAAAGGAAAGTGTTGTAGGAAGATAGACGTACTGCCTGAGTGGACGGTCCGAGGAGTCAAGTCATCTGAATGCGTAGAGAGGAAGGATGGTTAAGAGTCAAAGAAATTCAAAATGAAAGAATGGAAACAGGTTTCTGAACGCAACTCAAACCCAAACCCAAGCAATCAAACCAATGTTGTTAGTTCTCTCTGCTTTTACAGACGTTGATGTGAAATTGTTCATGTTTTCTTTGATAGATGCATCGAAAACATGGTCAAAGCAAAACTCAGGCAAGCTGTGTTTATCTGGAATAAAAGGCGCTTCAAAGATGGGAGTGATGTGCATATTTATCACAAAAACATCAAGTTTGTCTTCATGCAAAGTCAACTGCAAAGTACCCATGCTGTGTTACGTTGACAAACCAACACTTCATCCAACGGCTGAAGAAACTGTCCAAGAAACAAAGTTTCTCAAAAGTGCAAATAAATAAACTTATTTTGAAAGGTGTAACTGAAATAATGAACAAAGTAACCCCAGATCCATAAAGAAAATTCAAATGATCTATGACGAACACAGTCAGTAAGGAAAAATGTAGAAATTTGACTCGCATAAAAGCAAAAAGAAAGGAAAAAATATCTTTAATATTTTTAATAATTATTTTTGGTTTATTCTGGAATCAATATCTAGAGAAAATGTAATTATGAGGTAGGTTTGGGATTTTTTTTTAAATAATTCATCAAACTACTTAATTATAATGAAATGAATAAAGATTCAGATCAAATTGTAACATGTCAGTATGCCACGCAGGATCACTGGAGTAAAACAACACAGAGCCAGTCCATTTCGTTTTAAAACATATTGGATATATTCATTTTACCAAGGTATTAGCAAAGTGCAACCCAGTCCTCATTTAGTCCTCATTTGAGGACTAAATTTCAATATCTGATATTTCCAATTTCTTAAATACTTTTTTCACCTAGACCTAAACAAGTCTTTTTTTTATTTCTGATAAATATTACATATTCCTTACATAGGGTAACCAAATGCTGCTATAACTAGCCCATGCTAGTTATGTCTTTTACAGCCACTGATTTCAAATGAAACACGTCTCCCCCTTAGAAATTCTTATACATCAAACAATATTTGAATTTCAAATAAGCAGAGTAAGTGTCTCCCTTTATGCCTGTTCTTCTTGTCACTCAGGGAATTAGCCTAGGAGAAGTTTGTATGAGCGTCTGTGTGGAAAAAAGCCAAAAACAAAACCATAACAGTATGACAAAGCCTAAGTTCTGCATAAACACTGGTGCTTTCAAATCCAGTCTAGATTTGCCTGAGGAGGTCCAGTTCAGGTCAGTCTAACTTTTGGGTGTTTTTACCTGATAGTCCAGTAGATTTTGTTTGATTGGGGATGAAAATTGTTACATTTGTTACATTTTCAGCTGCACTGCATCAAACTAGCAAAAAAACCTGTTCTCCTCCTCTGCACCAGTAATCACTGAACGAAACGGCATGAAAACGCCAGAAGAAAACACTGAGCACAACTTCCTTCTTCATGAAGGAAGTTGAAAACAAAAATGGGAGTGAAGTCAGATTTTAGGGGTTGTAGGATTTCTCTATAGTCTTCCGCAATAAAACACGAGCCATTTGTTTGGGTTGTATTTACCCAGAATGCCCTGTACTGTAGTCTGCTTCCTGTTTTTATAGTGGTCTCTGGTCCGTTTCACATTCACATATGCCTTTGAACCGCACCACAGTTCACTTCAATCGGACCAGGGTTTGTAGGCGCATAGTTTGGATTTTTGGTCCGCAGCAGAATTCGATTCATACCTCCACAGATGAGCCGGACGTTCCAGACAAACAAACTGGAGTTTGATTAAAGTGGACTAAACGGGGCTGGTGTGAATGCACCCTTAAACTAGTTTAGATAAGCGACTTACCATCGATCTCTCCTCCAGGGGCCGAGATCTTAGACATGCAGAGGTGGGTGGTACCGATCACGTCGTTATGACTAGCTCTGTCCCTGAAATGGGAAAAAAGAAGAACCCAGAGCTGCTAAACATCTTCTTAATGCCAAATCTATCAATCTAGTACATTTGGAAACTGAAAGCTTTGATCAGACCAACTACTCAGTTTAATTACAAAATAATTACACAAAGTGGTGTGTTTATCTTTTCGTGAAAAACTGTTCAGCATACCTCAGCCAGATTAAAATAAAGTTGGATCCAATGTTTTCTAACTGGACCAAACCAAAAGCTACTTCATTAATAGAGACTAAATAGAATACATTGCAACTCTTAATCTTGTATCCAGGGATTTTGTCGATTAATTGAAATATTTTTTTTGTTTCTGAAGTTATGTTTTTAGTAAAATTTGAATTTTGTTTTTCACCAATCAACTCTTTGAGTTTCCATATAGTTTAGAGTGATGTCAGCACGCCCAGAGCGGCCATCTTGCTTTACAGCTTCTAATTATTTGGACTTTAAATTCAGATCAACTCAAAGAAAAGATGGTTGAAAATATTTTCTGTCATTTGTAATCTTTCTAAGAAAAGCAAGCGAGAAAAAACATGCATTAAATTGATTTCCAAAATCCATTTGAAAAATATAAAACACATCCCTGAAAATGACTGAGGTTTCTATAATATAGTTTGTTTGATACTGTTGGTTCGGCGAACCATGAAACTGGTAAGATTTAGTCAGATAAAATGTATGGATTCACCAGTCCACAATTCGAATCCTCATCTTCTCACACATTGAGGGAAACTGCAAAAAAATAAATAAATAAATTTTAAAAATCCCAATATAACCACTGATCTGTGTTCAACGCTTCATGGTAAATAAGTCTCTGTTTGTCTTACTCTAATTGGCATTGCCAGGCTTTGGTTCCACTGAGGATTGGCGTTTTTCTCCAAAATCTTGGTGCAGACCTGAAAGATTATAGCAGTGGATTTCAGATGGTTTGTTTTTGACTTAAATACTGAAAGGTTTATATTACTGAAGGTAAAAGTCACCGTCTTTCCAGCAAAGTGGATCTCCACCAACGGATCCACCAAGTTCTTCCTGTTGGTGTCAAACCCAAGAATCTGCCTCATTCCATCCATGAAGGCGTCGTCCACTAGCCAAACACGACGTAGCGTTCTTAGTTTGAGCTTATAAGAAGCTAAAAAAAAGATAGGAACTTTACGAAGACTCACTTTGAGGTAAATCTTCAGCTCTGAAGATCCTGAGCGTGAAGACGGCCCCTCTCAGAGAGAGGCCGGCCGGTCTCAGCAGGTTTCCTTCAATGTCCTCTTTCTCCTCAACACACTCCCGTTTATCAGCCTGGAAACAAACAAGGTTCGACACAACAACACAAAGAGGAAGTTAAATTCAGTTGGGTTTGTTCACTACATCAGCACAAGAAGAAGAACCACACTCTAAATATTAGCATATTTACTGTAAGCAGGCTGGATAGAAAGATGTTATAAAATTATGTAAATACCTGCCGTTTCTCATGCTAGTGAGTAGAACTGGGCAACAAATCAGTAACAATATATATTGCGAAAGACATCAATCAATAATACATCTGATAAATAGTCAATATATACAGTTTTTATTGAACTTCAATCTAGAACAGTGCAGATTTATGGGAGACGTAAGCAGAGGACAGACTGATTCAACCTCTATGTTGGTGGAATCAGTTAACTCACTCTTTGGTTACCTAGCAACTCACGCATTCTTCGGTTACCTAGCAACGACCTGCCAAGTAACTGCCACAGCAGCAGTGTGAGGCTCTTAACTGCTCCGAAATACTGCCACCAGTTTGGCGGTATTTCAGATATTTAAAACAGAAAAACTAAACAATAAGTATTGATATCGACTGATATGAAATTATTATGTGGTGATGCGTTTTTCAGCCATCCCACCACACCCTATAAAAGAAATGCCTTTACCATATAAAGAGTCATTTTTGCCGTCACTCCTTCTAAATTAATTGTATCTACAGCAGAAAAACCTACATGACCTTTCAACAGGAGATGCTTAAATACCTACACTGTAGAATGCGTTTATGGTCAAATTAACCAGTTTTACTGCAATTTTTAGGCTTTTCAACAGGAGAATGAACAGAAAATATAATGTTTACTAAAGCTACGCTGATATAAAAACTCAGACCAAAAACTTTTATTATCACTTTTATATTTATACGTCACAGCCTCAGACTGCTGACTAAAACAACCATTCTCAATATAAGCAACTAAATTTATAGTAAATTTATTCTACTTTCGTCACTCTGATGTCAGTTTATCATCATTTAGAAACCACACAGACAACCAGAGTGAATATCTAACATTTATCTCACAGGGCTTTTGAATAGAAATGCCAACAATTAATCAACTTATTATTAGAGGTGGATTAATTATTTATGAGATTAAAATTAGATCTAATCAATTAACTAATAACGTCTGCTTAGATCCTCTTTTAGTTGTAGTTTGGTTGCCATCCAGAAGAGGGTGCTGCTTTTTAATCATAGCCAGTTAAAACAGAAATAAAGATGGCGGGGCCATACCAGAACAAGAAAGGTCCAAATAGAGACCGGGGTGGGATGGAAAATTAGCTTTATGCTGTTCTGTTTTGTTTAGCTTAATTTATCACCTTGGTAGCGCTCAACTTGTCCACCAAAAATTACAGATTTGATATGAAGGCGAGGATAATGACAAAGATAACGCAGAGAAATTGTAACATGATGGGAAAAGACAGGATGCCAAAAAGCAAGAGTGATTATTGAGGACTGTCGTGAGTTGAAGCGCTTCATGGAGCAACATTTTAAAGGTCGATCCTCAAGAAAAATTTTTTAAAAATGGCTGCTCATCGGTCAATTTTATCTTAACTCTTTAATCAATAACTGGCATTTACGTCAACATGCTTTTAAGCTTAATAAATACAAATATTTTCAAGTAATTTTCTTATATTTTTTATAACATGCTAATGGTTTTTTTTAAACAGCATTTCTAAGTCATCTTTCTCTTGGAAAGTTGAAAGAAGCATATTGAAAAGAGAGAAAAATAGAGAAGGAGGTCCTCTTATTTTAAGTGAGAAATATTTCCCACATCTACAGCCATGCCTCTTCCTCACCGGTGGTTCATCTCCAGCTGCCAGGACAAACACGCTGACTTTCAAGTAACCTCTGACCCCGGCAGAGAGGTCATCAGGGTCACACAGCAGAAGCCATTTCCTCAAAAAGCAATGTCCTAAAGGGTGGGGAAATCAAAATTACTTGTCCATAAAATGGCAAAAAGTATAAAAAACTAACAAAAACGCACTTACTGTGTTCATTGTAGACAGTGCCAACATCCAACTGTAGTGAAAAATAATAGATTTTAGATTTAAATTGTTGTGACTTGTTATTGTAAATAATTACAAAAAGGTGAAGTGAAACATATTAAAGCACAAAGCATGATTTATTTGGAGAGAGGAAGTCTTTTATTTTGAAGAATGCTTAACAGGATGTGGCTTTGTCTTTTTCTCACTATCTTATATGTTTTCGGTTGCTAGGATACGAACAGTTGTTGCCAGTGTTTGTTCAATAAAAACTGAACACAAAATGTTCAGCAAAGACGTCTTGACGTCTTCCGCTATGATTGCAGAAGCTTTCAGCATGTAATTAAAAACTGATTCTGGTTATTCTGGAGAAGTTGGATGGACAAACTTAATTAAAAGTTAAAACGTCTGATATGAACGTTTTACCTTGAATTCTCCGATTACAGCATCAGTTCTTAGCGAGCGAGAGTCACACACCTGTGGTGGGAAATACCTGATCAAAATCTGCTTCTTTTATGTCCACATCACCAAATAACAGAGAACTGAAGTTTGTCAGGAATGAAATAAACATATTTGCCTTGAAACATGATTCAGAATCTAAATTCAGGCTTACAGTGATGAAGATGGGTTCGTCAAACAGCTCTGAAGGCGTCTCATAAAAGTTCAAGAAGAAAGTCTGCAGATGGAAATCGACAAATGTTGGAGTTTGACAGAAAATACACAGAAAGATCTTTGCAGTAAGACAGTGGTGTCCAAAATAAGCCTTTTTCTCCCCAGTTGAAAATGCAAAAATAATATTATTGTGAATTTTTTATCCTACCTGCACTACTATACATTAAAGTGATATTTTAATTTTAGAAATGTTTATATGATTTTTGCCTAATCTTTCTACTTTGCTTTCTATGAAATGTTTTTATTTCACTTCCAGCAACAAAAATAAGAATTTTAGAATAGCATGCAGAATAGTATGTCTGTATGCTATTCTGTATATCAGAATAGCATACAGACATACTATTCTGAATGATAGGTCAAAATGTATGTGTGTGTGTGAACTAACATTAGGCTGAATGAATGAATAGGGATGAGACTTGTACTTGTCTGTGCAACAGTCATTTTTTGTATGTGTGTGAGTTGTCACAGAGAAGGTGGGGCATAATTTGGAGATCAGATTGCGCATGCGTTGGTACCACAATGACGTGGTGTAAGCGGCGTTTAGCTCAAGGTTGATCCGATTTATGAACGCTAATTTCGGCCAACCGTTCTCTACCGCTACCCCGTCCAGAGCTCGGAGGTTCACTAACTTAGAGCCTAAGTAAACCTCCGAGCGCTGGACGGGTGGCGGAGCTAACGCCGGAGTAAGGAGTTAGCTCCGCTACCACTACCCCTCCAGGGCTCGGAGGCTAACGCCGGAGTATGGCGTTAGCTCCGCTCCCCCACCAGCGCTCGGAGGCTAGAGTCGGCTCCTCAGGGAGTGGAGCCGGCTCTAACCCCTTACTTCGGCGTTAGCTTCGCTCCCCCTCCAGCCCTCGGAGGCTAACGCCGAAGTAAGGCGTTAGCTTCGCTCCCCCCTCCAGCCCTCGGAGGCTAACGCCGAAGTAAGGCGTTAGCTTCGCTCCCCCCTCCAGCGCTCGGAGGCTAACGCCGGAGTAAAGCGTTAGCTTCGCTCCCCCTCCAGCGCTCGGAGGCTAGAGTCGGAGTAAAGCGTTAGCTTCGCTCCCCCTCCAGCCCTCGGAGGCTAACGCCGGAGTAAAGCGTTAGCTTCGCACCCCCTCCAGCGCTCGGAGGCTAGAGCCGGCTCTAACGCCTTACTTCGGCGTTAGCTCCGCTACCCTTCCAGCGCTCGGAGGTTCACTTAGGCTCTAAGTAAATGAGCCTCCGAACGCTTGAGGAGGGAGCGGTAGAGAACGGCTGGTCGAAATTAGCTTTCATAAATCCGATCAACCTTAAGCCAAACGCCGCTTACACTGTGGAGCACCAATATCCAACTTGAAGCTGACGTCACTGTGGTATCAACGCATGCGCGATCTGATCTCCAAATTATGCCCCGCCTCTTCCGTGACAACTCACACATACAAAAGGTGAGTCTTTCAGGCAGACAAATTCAAGTCTTATCCCCGTTCATTCATTCAGCCAAGTGTTAGTCTTTTATGTCTGGGTGTGAGAAAAAAATATTTTATGCACGCGTGTGATATTTTAATAGTGAATATGCGAAATTTTAGTCTTTTGTGTGCGTGTGAGAGAAAAATTGTATGTGTGTACGACATTTTAATAGTATATATGTGCAATTTTAATATTTTGCGAGTGTGTATGAGTCTTTAGTAGTGTGTGAGAAACAAAACATAGTTTTTGTCCCAAACGGCCCCTCATAGAAATCCACCAGACTTCTATGACACACATCTGCAGTTTTTGTTGAAGTTTTATAAGTTTTGTATTGAAAGAATCTGATTTGGAAACATTTTCTTTTGCCTGATTTTTTTTTTATTATTATTTATTTATATGAATTATTGTCATTATGGTCCTTGAAATAACATTTCCACTTAACTTTATATTTTGGTCCGTCTGTTGATGTGATTTTTAAACATTAAATGGTTGATAATTTGACCAGTTCCTCGGTACACGAGTAGACATTTTTTACTCTTACTTGAATAACTTCTTGAACGGCTACTTTTTACTTTTACTTGAGTAAAAATATGTTGAAGCAGTGCTACTCTTACTTGAGTACATTTTATAGATACTCTGCCCACCTCTGGTTAAGAATCAGATTTGAGCAATTCGTGAACTGCAGTCAGGGGCCACAAATGGCCCTCGGGCCTTACTTTGGACACCCCTGCAGTAAGAGTTCCTTACCTCATCGAAGACCGGGTTGTTTCCCTTCCTGATGCGGGTTCTCTTAGTCTGCCCGGCGACTGCCACCTTCACTACGGGTTTGATGTTGACTCCAGGTAACTGTCGAGCTTCAACGACCCGAACACGAACCTGAGCAGAAACGGTTTGTTGAGCGAGAATCGTAAACAACGCCTTCCTTGTAACACCGAGTGAAACCGGTCACTGTCTTCTTAAGCCGAGCTGTTGTCAAATGTTCCTGAATGAAAAATTTTCATTTGTATTAGTGTCTTTTTAAAGCTATTAATTATTGCTTCCGGAGGTCATTAAAGGTCAAGCAATAATATCAGAATAGTCATAATATTTTGAAAATACAGTTATAAAATTACGAGAATAAATTTGTAATATTACCTTGTACTTAATTTTCCTAATATTGACTTTATTCTCGTAATTTTATTTTATTGTTTTGCCCCAATACTCCGTCATAGTTTTGTATTTCAGTTGAATTTGTATTCCAGTTTAATTTTTAACATGATTTTTATTGATAACCTACAGAGTCAGTTTTAACAAGAGTCATTGATTTGACTTTGAAACATAAACTCAGATTTGATTACAACAGGCAGTCAGTGAAGTTACATTTCATTCCTATTTGAATCCTTTACGGTATAAAGCTCCACCTGTATGTCCTGAGGTTTGTTGGCCAGCGATTTGGGCTGACTGCTGGCGCTTCTCCTCCTCTTCCTCAGCCCTCCATGCGTGTTGTAGGCCGGTGGGGAGCGTTTGGGCGTCTGGTTGGTGGGCGACTCCTGGCCAGGAGGCCCCGGGGGGCCGACGATCACCAGGGACCGACTGTCGTCAACTCCCGGTTCCTCCGCAGGCTCCACCATGATCATACTCTCTGTGTCCTCCTCGCCCAGAGTATCCAGAGAGATCACTGGGTGGAAAACAGGCGGCCATGTTTTATTAGAAGAAAACCCAACTGTTGTTATCTGTGCGGTTATTGATTAGACTTTTACACAGATCATATTACTTGTAACTGTGTCCAGTTCTATGTTGGGGTTGCTGCGAGGAAGGGACTCCGGCTGTGAGGGGGGATGGAAAATGGGAGCCGATCCTGGAGGAGGGATGTAGGAGACCTGCAGGGTCAGCGTGGCCTGGTGGACGCAAAGCATTGTAGGTTGGCACAGACTGTAGCTTCATTTCCATCACAAATCTGTGAAAAACCTTTGTTATATGGACCCCCTGCAGCTTGACGTCATGCCCTATTTCCCTAATGGAGGCCAAAAGCTGCTTGCTAACAACGACTAGTATCGATTTTAGCTGTTAAGTTATCAATCTAACGCACTAAATATTAAATGTGATATAAAATATAAATTAGTCCTTTGCTGCTAATTGTCAACAATCCAACAACTAGATAAGATCAGAAAAAAGTTTTAATTAAGAAAAAAAAAAAATAGAGAAGAAGAAGGAAGTAGTTCAGTTTTGCTAGCTTGACTTTGAAAACCTTAGCATGTAAATGTGATGTGGGATTTGTTGTATTTTGGTTCAGTTAAAAAAAAATTTAAAATGCCACCTAAACACCAACTCTGACAGATCATCACTAGAGCAGGCGTTTAAATTATCTGTGTTAGCTCAGCTAGTAGCAGCGGTGGCCAAGCAACCACACTGATTGCTGATTAATAATCGCAAAATAAACATCAAGCCTAAAAGCATAAAACTGTAACAGACTGAATGTTCTGCTTTTTGTGTGGGAAATGTTTGAGTGTTTTTTGTTGGTGTTGAGTTCTGATACACTAGTGTCTGTGTGCAGCGTAGTTGACACAGAGCGTGAGAAAAAAGTGGCTTTGAGTTGCTCTTTAATGTTTTTTCTGTGGTATTTTTCCTTTTGCTGTGGCTCACTGCACTAAATTAATAATACCTACATCTCCAGGTTCATTTAGTTAACAGAATTGTTCGGCTATGAATGGCAGGTAAAATAATTGTCTTATTTAGCTTAGCTTAATTTACATTTAATATTTTAGCTGCATGTAGATTAGCTTAAATTAAATGTGTTTTGGTAAAATTGAGTTTAGAGTGATTTATTTTTTCTTGAGTGTTTATGGATCAGTGATATAGACGTGTTTGAGTTGTATCGGTTGATCGGCTCACCCCTGTGTTGTTCCTCTTTGTGTCCAGCAGGGAGACGGTGAAGGTGGCAGCAAAGTTGGGAGAGTTGAGAACGTCTCTGAGACCGAGCCGACATTCACCCAGAAACCTGACCAGACCAATGAAGACAAACATTTACATGGACTTTTCTTTTTTAATAATCCCATTCAGTAAATCCAGATTACACACAATGACATGGTTTTACTCCCATTTATAAACAGTACATCCAGTACTCAACATATTTTTACTCAAGTAAGAGCAGAAATACTTCATAATAAAAATTACTCAAGTAAAAACAAAAAGTACAGCGTAGTAAAAATACTCATAGAAGTAAATTTTTTCCAAAAAAGTTCCTCAAGTGAATGTAACTGAGTAAATATAACTACCCAACTCTGGTTACTGGAGACAAAGAAGAAGTGCAGCTGATGAAATGCTGTTAATATTTCACATTGTTTAATAGTCACATCATAACTATAATACTAAAATTGTAAGATGACTACTTTAGTTTCAAATTCCCTTGTGAAATATTATTTTATTTTAGTGTTCTAATTTCTCAACTCCACCTCAAAATAGTTTTTGTTTTTCTCTAATTATATTTTTTGCGCATTGTTGATTTAGAAAAAAAAAAATCACACAATTAGTTTTGTTATTTTGTTGTTTCTTCTTATCTTGTTAATTTAACATATTTTGCAGACACCTATAAACTTTAAGTTCTTTTTAGGGTTTTAACAAGATAATTTAACGGAAAATGCACAAAAACACCTAAGTGTCAGTAGTTTGATGTATCAACATTAAGTAATAAAAAGTAGCAATATTGGCAATACTGGCCCTTTATTTATTTGTATCAGATTGATACCAAAATATTCTCCTCTATAAATAATAGCTAAAACAACTTGCTGACTTATTGCTAATGCACAAATATGAACTCTTTGGAAAAGCTAACAGTGAGACATTTAAATTTTTTTACCTGTTTCTTCCCATTTTCTCATGATCTTTGACCACACAGTGAATTTCTGCTCCAGAGTCCAGAGGAATCCCCTTTAGGTCCCATTCAAATCCCTAATAGAGAGAAAATAATGTCATAAAAGCATTCAAATGTTTCATCTGCATAGACAAATCAAAAGGTAAAAAATAGATTAATTAACTTTGAACATCACTTAGATCTGGTTAAAATTATTCTAACGTGCTATTTGCATGAGTGTAGCGTTTTATGGTGCTGCTGGAGTTTAGCTGTTTGTGTAAATATTTTATTTTAAAGTCTGTATTTACTGGAAAATTTATTAGCTTTGACGATTCCTCGAGTGATTTGAGCACCTCGATTATTAAAATTCCTCGAGGAAAACTGATCTGCCTCGAAGCCTCGTTATATTATGTGTTATTATTTAGCGCA
>CAEGAE010005918.1:0-70312 GCA_903067095.1 Girardinus metallicus | reverse complement strand
AAAAAAATAATATATATATATATAAAAATCCCCATGTTCCCAATTCAGAGATTTGATAATTTGTGTGATCTGACCTCTTTTTCCAGTTCTCTCCGGCATTCCTGCAGCTCAGTTTTCAAGTAGCTCTGCTGCTGTGTTCGCCTCTTGACCAGAAATGAATTTCAATACGTTCTAAAAAGTGTGAACAAGCATCTCTGCACTGAGGGATAAACAGTACAATTCTTGCAATGATCTTTCAATGATAAAATGCATAATTTAACACATTTAACGAATGCAAAAAATTCTGATTTAAATCAAATATTTTGATTTTATTTATTTATTTTTTTACTCGACCTGAAAGATGCTTTGGTTGTTTTTGGACCAAAACTTGAACTTTCCTGAACAAAGTGGCTTAAATCCTAAAATGTGCCTGAATCATTGCGTGTGTTTATTAAAAGATTATTGTCTTTGAGATGTAGGTTGAATCACTTTGGGATATTCCAAGCCTGTCCAGTAAAATGGATTATCAACTGCGCCAAAGGTTGTTATACCACTTTGAATCAGTCCATCTAATGCAATTCAAAATAATTTTTTATGTTATATGTCCCAAAAATAGAAATTCAAATATTGTCTCACAAATTGGAGATTACAGGGGTAACAGCAGTAACAAATATTGAGGTTCACATTAAGTTCACATTAAATTGTTAAATTTCTAAAAATCCATCCATCTTCTAACACCCTTGTCCCTAGAGTGGTCGGGAGGGGTGCTGGTGCCCTTCTCCAGCTAATGTTTCAGGCGAAAGGTGGGGTCACCCTGGACAGGTCGCCAGTCTGTCGCAGGGCAACACAGAGACAGACAGGACTAACAAACATGCACACACACACTAACACCTAGGGAGAATTTAGACAGACCAAATAACCTCACAGTCATGTTTTTGGACTGTGGGGGAAGCCGGAGAACCCGGAGAGAACCCACCATGCACAGGGAGAACATGCAAACTCTGTGCAGAAAGACCCCGGGCTGGGAATCGAACCCAGGACCATCTTGCTGCAAGGAAACAGTGCTACCAACTGCACCACTGTGCAGCCCATTTTCTAAAATTATTAAATAAAAGAAATTGAGTGCATAGAGTAGACATCAATGTTAACCATGTTCTTTATAAAGGCAGTGGCGACAGCTTTGAAAAAAAAAAAAAGTAAAGTTCTCCCTGATCTCCCTCAGTAGCATGACCTGGCATGCCTCGTTCTCTATATTCACCAAGTCTAGGTCGCCCGTTGTGGCGGCTGCTGCCTCTCTAATTTTGGGAGATGAAACCAGACGGCGCTCACATCAGTTTCTTAAATAGGCCACCGGCTTTTTATAACACAGCAATCTCATCCAGCAGCTTGTCAGCTCTGTTTATCTTTCTATATTTATGTTCCAGGGTGTTTCTAGTCTCTGGATCGCTCACGAGACAGTGGGGTCGGGCAGCAGCTGCGAGTGTAGTAATTAGCTAAAACAGTCAGAGGGTGAAGGAGGGGGAGTCTGATGGAAATTTGTTCTGTATATAAAGCTTTTTGTCTTTTTATCATTTTTGCACCATGAGTGTTTCTATCTTGTTTGCATGGGTTTCTGTCAGTCAGTCCATTGTTCACAGGAGAGCGGGGCGGGTTACGTAACGGGGGCAGACCGATGTATACGGGCGGACGTACAGTACGCCGTCTTACCATGCTGCGACCTGTTGAGTTAAGAGAATGCGGCCTCTTGTTTATCAGCAGTCACACTCCAGCATCTCATCAATAAGGCCCTTTGACGCAGACACAGATACACTCTGTGTCGTCCGTCATCGTGCTTCTCACTCCCACCAGCTGACCCCTGCGCACGCTTACATTTTTGTCCCACCAACAAGAAGCAGAACAAAGATCCCAAACGCGACGAGCGTAGCGTTTTTAAAAGAAAGCGTCGTCCACCATGTCCACTCCACTGGAACAACGCTTACCAGAGACCTGTTTGTTTTATTTCACTGTCAGCCAACCACCAAGATAGGATGCTGCTTTGGGCTCAGAATTTAAAATAAGCCGTGATGATAAAGACACATTGTTATTCATGCGTCTCCAGATGGAAAACCAGATGGATGCTGCGATGACAGCACCGTTCAAACACATATCAGGCACCACTAGTGCTCAGGTTTTCCATGAATAACAGAACTTCGACCTCACTTTAACAGACTTAAATGGAAACGTGATACTAATGACAGGCAGGAGATAGTCTGAAATGTAAAAACTGATTTTATGAAACGCTGAGGTGTTGACTGATGGAGGCGATAGGGGAACAGCACCTAACAAAATATTAGTACTTCTTCAACTTTCTCTTTCTGGGGGTCTACACAAATAGGTGTATAATTGTTGTTGTAAGGTGAAAAACATGAACATCATAAAGTCTAGTAATTATATATATATATATATATATATATATATATATGAAAAGATTTCATAGAATGGAATGGGAAAAAAACGACATGCTAACAATTATGCATGTTGTTTTGAATTGCAGTCTCAGAGCTGGATATTCCTATTTTCCGCCTCTGACTGCTTCGCATTTTTATCGTCTGGGTTGCACAGTGACCTGCCTGCAGCAGCTGGCAAGCGGCGTCAATGGACAAACATTTATTTTCCACATCAGACTGGCGTAAGGAGTCGCACTGCGCCATAATGAGAGACAAGCGGCAGACAGAAGAGGTGTGTTCTCAGTCAAATTCATGGTTAGCGCAAACGGGGTGACTGAGTGTGTGTCCATAAGACAGAAAATGAGTCGAAGGCATGGGAAGAACCTGTTTGCCATAATGAGACATACCAATATTTCTTTGTTTAATGTCTATGAAAGATGAAGCGTTGATGTTTAGACCTGCTTTTGCTTCTGCCTTCTCGTTTCCACGCCTAAATATAGCTTTGACTTTGACTTTGTGGAAACATTTAGTTTTTGAGCTGCATACTGAAAGCCTTTGGTCTCTCAGCAACAAGCCTTTATGTGCAATTTGGAAATGTGGGCGCTTTTTCCTAAATGAGAGCCCTTTTCTCTATGTACGTGAAGCCTGATATTGGCACCAATGTCCAAAATATGCTCTCACCGTAGTAATAAATCGTCCTAAAGTTAGCACATATTTTTTTATGCTTTCATGAAAATAGTCTGAAGTTACAGGTTTACATCAAATTGACCGTTATTGGCTTTAACAACTGCTTCTGTTTCTTTGTTTCTACAGACGGACGCATCTTATGTTATCCTATTAAATGCGTACGCGGTGACTCACCTTGGTTTACGGATGATGGCAGCAGTAGCTGTGAGACTCCGCGGAGGTCAAGGTCAGAGCGGCTTTCAGGAAGTTAGCCAGAAATGAGACCAATTAGGAAGCTGCTGCAAAGAGGTATTCAGCCTATCTCTTTCTGTGTCTGCCTCCTCCACTGTTATCCCATCAGTAATAAAGGTTGACTTTGTTCTCCCACCCAGACCCCAAATGCATCCAGGTTTTGATGAAAACATCACAAAGCAGCTAAAACAACGTTTCAGTGAATTAAATGTCTGGCGGCGTACGTAATTTGATTCCTTCCTCCACAGTCAGACCAAAAGTAACAATTTATTTTATTAAACCCCTTCCATTTTCATCCTCTCTCTCTCTCTCTCTCTCTCTCTGTCTGCCTGGTTGACTTTCGGAGAAGTTTCCAGAAATTTCAGCTACTCACTTCACTCTTCCTGCGTCTCCAGGTTTCCTCCCGGATACCAGAGGTTTTAGCAAAGACTTCGGTGTTGGAGCCTCATAAATGTGACCATTTCCCATGTGATCTACTCAGTCTTGATTAAGACAATTAACTTCTGTTAAATACCTATTAGTCAACTAGGGTGTCTAAAAGTTAAAAGTTAAATATCGGCCATGTCAACGAGTCTAAAGCACGTGAAACATTTGTTGTGAGGATGGCACACAACAGCATTTGGATCGTCTTTAATTTATTTGAGAAACAAAGAGAAAAAAATCCACAAATAGAGAATTACTTAAATTCTCCATTTCCAAACGAAGGCTATTTTAAAATTAAGGAGGGAAGTAAGATACAATTTAAGTAATGAAAATGTATCATCTCTGATTTCACTGTAAATGTACAAGATAAGAGGTAACAACACACAGCTGAAATAGGAGAAACAACAACCTTCTACACTGTAAGCAGGCCAGAAGAATCACAAAGAAAAAAACTGACCTGAGTCAGCAGAAGCCAGGCAGTGATTCCCAATACAAAACCAGTTTGTTTCGTTTGCACTTTTATTCCTGAAGCACAAGTATTTTCTATACTTGTGCTTCAAGTATAGAAAATAATTGTCTCTTGACAATTATCTCAAGCTGTAGTGAAAGATGTCGATCTTTGTGTTTCCTGGCAACTGTGAAATGTCATTGCAACAAACTGAAGGGTTTTTCTTTTAAATTAGTGCCTCTGCAATGAAGCAATAACAACGTGTGCACACATGCTCTTCTTTCCGGAAGTTTTATTTGTTATCATTTGCGCCTTAGAATAGAAATGGTTAAAAACCAAAATAGAGGTATGAAAACAACAAATATTTATCATACATTTTAACAGTTTTAACAATATTACATATAAATAAAAAATTATATCTCCACCTTTTTTTTTTTTTTTTACCCTGACAAACGCAGTGTAAATGGGGGAGGGTGGAGAACGGACCAGGAAAACTACTCTGGTTCCTGGAAAATTTCCCTGCAGTCAAATCTGTGCTTGTTTTTAGTGACAACCCATCAGCATCAGTGGCATCAGTGGCTGCATCAGGCTACACTGATCCACTCTGCGTTGGTCACTTGCATGCCCATAAGAGAGCCATTAATTGTGATTGACATATAGAGCCATATAAGGAATATTAAACAGCTAACATGTTACTTTAAATGCTCACATACAGTTTTGGATTTTGCATTGTAGAACAAAAACTGCTTAGTGGAGCTTTAGCGCTTCGTTATTTTCCCCACAGAGTTTAAGGTTTTCACACTAAAGTTCCTTTTTTGGATGGAACTGAAAAGATCTAGAGCCGGGGGGCCCAAAGTCGGTCCTCGACTTTCTGCGTGTTTTAGTTCTCTCCCTGGTGGTAGTAACAACCTTTTCAGCATCTCAATGTTCTTCTTAGGCCTCCTAACGAGCCATCTTTGGATCTTTGGTGCGTTAAACCAGGGAGAGAACTAAAACATGCAGGATGCCGGCCCTTTTCACTGGAAGATTGCTACTGTTTTACTGTTTTTTGTTGTTCACGTTGATCTTTTTGTGTGACGGTGGGATTCAGAAATCATCAAAAGTGGCAAGTGGTTCAAAATGAATTTGCTAAAGTAAGCTTAAATATAATCATCATTCCACTTGACATTTTCCCTTTGTTAATAGTTAGGAAACAATATGAACAAAGCCATATCAGCAGAGTCCCACATATCTGGTAGGCTCAGATATTCCAGAGGGATATTTTTCATTCAGCCAAGCAGCATTTCGCTGGACTCTGAGTGCTTAGAGTCAATAAAACCCTGCAGCAGGTTTTTGTTCTCAATCTTCTTGAATCAAAAGCAGCTTTACTGTTGACACACACCAGACGTCATGACCCTCTCCCAAACATGTCCAAACGCTCTCCCTGCTTTCAGCAGCTGAGCTCTTCCTGATGTTTTGTTTGGCCGACACTCTGCAGGCCAACAAAGAGAAGAATCAGCTGTCCAAAATGAAAAGGAAACAGACAAAAACACCTAAGTGGAGAGCATCAAAGCCGTTTTCCAAACTCAATAGGGGAGCTTGGATTGGCCGGTTTGGTTTGGCGAGCTTTCAGTGGTGCGCTTTGAGGAAAAGCTTTGGCTAAACAGAGAAACAAAAGCGAATGGATGACTCGGATTCACGTTGACATCACAAAGAAAGTTTGCTCTTATAAACGCTGCTGAATAAGGTGACTGAATGGGTTCACAATGTTGACTTGTGCACGGGAACGGATGACTACTGGGCAGAGAGGAACTGTGGGAAGACAGGAAACCTGTGATGGCATGAAAGTTACTTTATTTAAGAACTGAAGAGAAAATGAACCGAGATAGAATCCCTCTGTTAAAAATGATGGAATCTGGAAATTGTTCACTTTTTCCACATTTTGGAACATTATGGCCTTAGTCCAAAATGCAAAATTAATTTCTTTCCCAGAAATTACACACAATTACCAATCAATCAAAACGACAGATGAAGCTCAAATTGATCCGTTTCCGCTGATCATCCCTGAGATGTTTCTGCAGCTTAAACGGAGTCCGCTTGTGGTAAATTCAGTTGATTGGACTTGATATGGAAAGAAACACTTCTTTCTACAGAAGAAGGTCAAAGATCAAACACCAAGCAAGAAATCAAAGGAACTGTCCTCAGATTTCTCAGACGGGATTGTCTTGAGGCATAAATCTGGTGAAGGATTCAGAAACATATCAGCTGCAGTGAGCTCAGTGGGCTCCATTATTGGAGAACCTGATGGTCACTCTGTCAGAGCTCCACTATTCCTCTGTGGACAGAGGAGAACCTTCCAGAAGGACAATCATCTCTCCATCGATCCACCAATGAGGCCTGTAAGGTAGAACGGCCACTCCTTAATGAAAGGCACACGATGACCAGTCTGGAGTTTGCCAAAAGGTATGAAAGATACATTTTGTATGAGAAACAACATTTTGGTGTGAATGCTAGGTGTCATGCTTCGGAGGAAACCGTGTCACACTTTGACAAAAAAAAACAAAATAGCATCTGGTGATCAGTGCAGCTCTTAGTCACTTTTAGTATTCAATCTCATTTATCTCTTCTACATATTTTTTGTTTAAGTTAGACATTTAAAAAGAACAACTTTTTTCCTCCCCTCTCTCTCTTGACAATTATCCAAACAATTCCTGTTTTGTTGTCACATTCTGAATCACTGGGATTCAGACTCTCCGTCTGGACAATGTCTGGGGTCAAGGCCCCCCTGCAGGGCTCCCCTCTTTGGTCACATCCTGTCCGAAGGGGGAGGGTGAGGAGCGAGCTGCTCCTACCATGGGAGGTAGGAGGGAGGAGGTCAGAGTTTAGGGCCGCTTTCTCAGGTTTCAAAGCTTGCCAGGAGGCTGAGGTTACGAGGTCGCTGTGGGTAGTTTAGCTCCGTAGTTACGGCCACTGTCTTGTGGATGGCAGTAATGGCTTCCGCAATTAGGCACTAAAATTGAAGCGTTTATATCCTTTTGTGGAGGCAAGGTGGCTGTTGCGGGTTATTTCTTTGCTCAGGGGGGTAGTTTGGCAGGGGGGGGGGGCTCCTTACCTGCTATGGATGCAGCGCAAACGCTCAAACAGCAAATTTTATTTTTTATTGTTTTGCTAAGTTGTCTCTGTGGGATTACTGGGCAATCAATCACCGGGGGCAGAGCTGCATTTTGACTTGAGCGAACAAACACAGCCTCAGTGTGAGCTCACTGTCAAAAATAAACGACAGCTACATCGGCAGCTCAGAAAACACGCAGTGCGTGTGTGTTAATACGGTGATGGTGATCAAGGAGGGTGGATTGGTAAATAATCTGGAGATGTGATAAAGGCTTTACACAAATCTTATGAAATATGCCCAACCCCCCCCAAAAAACAACCATGAATGATTGTGTTATGAAACCAAAAGGTGGGGGATGGACAAAGAAGAAATTTAAAACAAAGAAAAAAAGATGAGGGTCATGCTACTGGCGAGCAACTGATGAATGAAGCATTGTTTTTTCACGTTCTATGGAGAAAATGAATGCAGATATTCATACGTGGGATAAGGGAAACGTCTGGAGGGAGCAGCAGATTTGGAGTGTGGGTGTGAAAGGACACAAAGAGAACTTGGCTGGGAAAAAGGAGGCAAAAACCAAAGACCATTTAACAAAATGTGCCAAAGAAAGAACAACAAACCCCCAAAAGTGCGTCAAACATGCAAGCTGAATCCTGCTGTTTCCCAACAAGCTGTAAAATTAAACCGGTACAGAGACACGGAGCACTTTCTGCAGGTGTTATCTCAGTTTCTGATAAGGAGCTTTGCACAGCATTGCAAGGTGGAAAAAAAAAAAAAAAAGAAAAAAAACGCTTAAGAACTCTGGCTGCGTCGAGAGCGCTTACATAACTGGTCTTGGACCTGCCAACCGCCGGCTCGTTCCAAGCGTTCGGCAATAAAGCCCTTCGGGGGTCCGGGTCCAGATTTCATGTGTGTGTCAGTAAGTACATTAGAGCCGAGAAGAGAACAGAGTGTCCCCGACCACGAGAGGTTCTGTTTCCAGTCAAGATGAACCTCCTCGGGCAGAGGAGTAGGAGAGCATGTGTGTTGATCAGGTGCCAAAAATAAAGACATCACAGTCTCGTTTATAGGCCACTTAGTCACTGCAAACAGTTTAGCACTAATGATGCTGTAATGTAATGGGTTGCAGCCTCAGAAAGACAAACTTTCAGCATGAGATAAACGCCGTGTATCAGTGGTCACACAGTGGAAGACGAAGAAACGAGTGTGGAAATCGATCCCAAAACGCACACTGGGTTTTCTTACTAATTGGATGATAAATTAAAAAAAAAAAAAAAAAAAAGGTCACTTTTCAACACTCTGGATCCTACAATTAAAAAAAAAAAGATTCTTTCTGGTTTGCAATAACTCCCTTTTTTGATAAGAAAAATTCGACTGAAATCCTAAAAGCAAGTCATTGGTGCTACGCAGTGATTCGCTTGTCATGGTTGGCATGGTCCCACGCTAATACTGGTAGCAGTGACTTGCTGAACCTCCGAGAATCACCTTGCTTTTTCAGACGTATGTCGGTAGATGCAGAGGAATTGCATTCTCATTCACTTTAATTCAAAGATTCAGAAACTAATGAAGCTAAAGAAATATATATTCTCATTTACTGTTTTTATTTTGACCAGGAAGCATTTGTAATGTTGTTAAAAGACTTTTGCAGACCGTGCAAAAACGTTTCGTCTCTTTGGGACCAGTAACTTCAGTATATTTTATTGCCATTTGATGCAATAGATAAACATGGGGTAGAGCATAACTGTTAAGTGAAAGGAGAAGAAGCTGCTCTGGTTAGACAAGAATAAAAATGAACATGTTGGCCTAAAAAAATGCTCTTATTGACATAAAGACTGGTCAGCGTTGATGGGAAGATAGCCGGAGCTGAATACAGGAATCATCCCAGATGCAAACTGTTAAAGGCTGCAGCCTAGAACAGAGGTTCACCTTCTAGATGAACAACTCTGAACGTCCAGCAAAACATTAAAAAGTGTGATTCTCAAGTCTCACTGGGTCCTGTTGGCAGCCTTGTGTACTGTTGTTTACAGTCTCCATTCTCTCCTATCTGAGAGAGCTTGTGCTGCAGTGTAAAACAGAACGGTGAAAAAGTTTTGTCTATAAATCTGCAAAGAAAACCTCAAGGCTTTAATTGAAGAGAAAGGTGCTACTTTTCGCACATCTATTTGGAAGAATGTAAAAGACCATGCGTCCTCTTTATACACTTCACAATTAGACACCACTTTTGTCCTCACCGTGTGGTTTTTATGTGTTAAAGTGTGAAAAACTTCAAGTGGAGTTAATACCTTAGCAACTCAGTGAAGCAAAAAGGTGCATTTCATTAGTACGTATAGCTTAAATAATTACTTTTCCAACTATTGACTATCGGCTCTCCACATGTCGTTCCTAAATCACAGCTTGAGGTCTTTTGTTGCTCGAAAATCTTCACTGATCTGCTCCGTTTTCCTTCAAGGGGAACTTTTACTGCTGCTCTTTAAAATTTATGACCACAAAGCTCATTCTGGCCTCCATGTGTAGACCCACATTATCTATGTTTACTTGGAAACAAGAAACACTTTGGTCAAAAGGTTCTGTTGAGCTGGTTAAGCTACTAATGAGTCACAGAGGAAGGTAAATAATCAGTTTCCCACTTTGAAATAATCAATGACTACCAAGCCTGCAGATAGGTTTGTTGCAATTTGTTCCTTTTACATATCAAATTGCACCTTTTTTTTTAATCAAATCAGGTCTGCTTGAGCATTTTGAAATGGTCATTGTGAATAAGAATCTTTTTTGAGTTACCGAAGGTTTCACAAATCTTTATAAATCAGCAAACAAGAAGGCTATATAAAGGTGAAGCCATCCATAATAAAACATCAAACACCACAAAATCATATATAAGCTTCCCAGTTCATAAACGCACGTCCTGCACGCTTATCAGTCCCACATGAGGGATCAAAACCCCAGAGGCTGTCAGCAGCCAGCCAGTAAGAGAAGACAAGGCAGCAAAATGAGCAGATGAGGGATGACATGAACAGAAGCACGATACAGGGGGAGAGCAAGAGACAAAGAAGAACAAGGGGAAAAATAAATATTCACCCACGTCCCGGACTAAATGAGATCACAACACCAGTGAGCCGTTTCTACTCAGAGAACAATGTATGTGTCTGGAGGCCAATCAGATAGCATCAGCTGAGTGGGCCAATCACAACCACCGTCACTGACATCAGTGGCTCAGTTGGATCCAAAAAGGGAATTTGATCAACCGAGAGAAGAAAAAAAAACCCGACAAAAGCCATTTCTCTTGGAGATCAAAACCTTATCAAATCAGCCTCTTAAGTCTGTGTTCCAGTTTCGACTGCGGTATCGCTTGCTGCTCGTAGGGGAACTTATACGCCCCAGATACAATTTGGCATCAAGCGGAGAACATAAGAGCACTGCAGGCAACTTGAGACGTTCAGGGAACAGCAGATGTTGTCCTTATCAAGAGGCACGCAGCATCTGGCTGGTGTCTGAACTACAAAGAGCACAAATCTGCAATGTGCGCCTCTCACCCCCAATGACTGCAGCATAGACCGATGATACGACGTTACTGAAGTTGATTACTAACTGCAGACTTTAATGGTAAAAATGTTTTTGTTGCATAGCGAAGCTGCAGATAGGAAACAGATCACAAGAACCTAAGATTGGTTTGAAGCTGCCACATAAATAGTGCTTGAAAAATCAGGCCTCAGTGTGTTTGGTATGATACGGTGAGATGACGTCTTCAAGAATCTAACTAGGCCAACGCAAGTTACTCAAGGATCATCAGAGGTGGGTTACAGTATTTTGTTAAAACCACAGGAGTTTCAACAAAGACCAAATTGTACCAAATTTTTGTGGTTGAAAACATGAAACATAAAAACATCTCAATCATACTTTCTAATTGAAGACATCGTCATGTCAATAAATGTGGACCAAATAAAAAGACTTTGGTGAAATGCTTCTTGTTGCACCTAATGATGAATGGCCTGCATTTGAACAGCACTTCATCAAATTCAGACATTTTCTACTGCATTCAGTCACTGACCCATTCATACACACATTCACACACTGTTAGTGGTGAACCAGAGGGCCCGCTGACCACCACCAGCAGGCAAGGCAGGTGAAGTGAAGTGTCTTGCTCAAGGTCACGATGACTGATACAGACAAAAAGTGTCTTCAAACTGGCAACCCACCAGTTACAGGACGAACCCCTGTGCCATGAGCAGCAGCCGCCTTTATTGGTCTCTGACATCAATCTCAGGAAATTTTGCCCCACTTCTCAATTTTTGCTGTGAGATGTTTGAAAAGTTTCTTGGTCAGCCCGTTTCTGGTCACCTCACGATCCGGTGTCCTGCAACTTTTACATGTGCGTCTGACCCCAGCAGAGACCTGTCCAAAGGTTGTACCCTGGAAGTCTGAGGTTTGACACTTGTGCCCTACAGTGAGATCTTACTGGCATATTTAATAATTAATAAGCTTTTCTTTACTGGGAATTAGGTGTTCTGTTTATACTAAAGATCATAATACCAGAAGACCTGATTTTCTTTAGAGAGCAAATGTTTCCCCTTTGCAAATCAAAAAAATGAAACTCCTACCGTCTCTTTTTGATGATGCAAACATGTACTTTTACGTCAACAGCAGTAAGAGCAATGCTGATTTATTTTTTTAATTTTTTAATTTTTTTTTAGGGATGTCGGAGAACAGGTTTGCCTCACGCAGAAAGACACGTGTTCTTTTAGAGCACAGGACAGATGTTTAAGAGGCAGAGACGGGGCCTCTTTATAGCAAAGTATAGCAGAGTGGTTCAAAGAAGCCCCGATGACCCCAGGACACAGAGACTCAATTAGCTTCCCATAATGAGACCGCACAGTGGGGGGTGTTTGCATAAGCTTATTAAAACATAATCCCGCCTCCACTGCCGTACTGTAACATGCCAGACAGGAGACCCCCGCGACCTCAGTGTTAGCTAACAGCAGGTTGGTGGCTTTGGTCCATGGAAAGACTTTTTTTGAAATAAATACATAGGCTGAAATTTTATCCAGCTCTGGAAGCTGTGGGAACAAACTCAATCAAAATTCTTTTTAGAATTTAAATTTACTTTACGTAGGTATGGCATAGTTTTTTCGTCCTAATTATTTCTTTCCTTGTCTGTACTTGCTGTACGTGTTTAGTTGAATTTGCATGGCAATGGATAACTTCTACGTGCCACACAAATGCCAAACTTTGATGCCAACAACACAAGCGTTTCAAAAAAGATGTGACAGATTTAAAATTAGAGCTACAGGCTCTAATTATGTGATTTTAATAGAAAAAAATGCACCCAATTTTAGGACTTTACAGATTTTGAAGAGTGCTGTGAATCCTTACATGTGACAGGAATAAACTCTATGAATGAAAAGCCATGATCTTTGACTCTTTAGAAAACGGCAATGAAATCTGATCTATAGGGAGGAAGAAATCACTTCCAAAGTTCAGTGACATGTGAAAACAATTAACCGCAAACACTGCACCTATATCCGATAGCAGTCAAATAAAGGGCGTTCATCATCTCTTTTACAACTCTTCCTGTTCAGCTGACTTCGACCTTCTAGTTTGGTCTTGACCAGCTTTTTTACTCTGATGTGTGGGTTTCAGCATTTCCATTTGTCCCAGCATCTGTGTCAACGTCACAACCAAGATGTGCTTATAGTCATTGACTTACAGGCATCAAGAAATATAAAATATATGTCTTCCATCCATCTTCTAGGCTGAGGAGACGCTGGCGCTTATCTCCAGCAGTCATAGAATGAGAGGGTCACCAGTTCATCCTGAAGACCAACAAAACAACTCACCACATGCACACATATCTAAGGGAAATCTGAAATCCAATCAATATCGTACAGATGTTTTGGTGACAGCAGGAAGAACCCGGAGAGAGTCCACACATGCACTGACAGGACATCCAAACAATGACCTCCTGAAAATCAACAGTATAATTCACTATGCTGTTATTCATACAGTATATGGAAGTGTATGAGCAACATACTTCCAAACACCTTTTGTGGACCTGCTTTTTCAGTTCAAAGAACAATTTAAATGTGGATTGTGGTTTAATTATGATATCAAGATTTTTTTTACATTTTCCAGCAATGATATTTGGCCTTTGAAAATGTACCTCTGTCAAAAATGTTTTAATAAATGTAATATTCATGCAACTTCTATACCTGATGTTACAGAAGCTTATTCCTTTCTCCACAATGTCGTAGTGCACAGAACAAGCCCGTTTTTATCGTGGCATTATCCGACTTTAACGGCACGAATAAAAACACGTTTGGGAAATTTTTTGAGTCTAGGACTTGTGATGAAGATCTATAATTGACTATACAAAAAGACACGTTTAAATTTAAGCCTGAATTAAGTTTTAGACTTCATCCTCACATAGATTACACTTGTTTTGTTGGCCTTGACGTAACGCCTGTGTTACTGGAATGTAATTTCACATTACATCACACAACCTCCTTCCAGAACAACGTGAACCGCTCTCCCATCACCTATTTCTCATGCAGCTGTTTGATAACCACACAGAAACTCGGCCCTTAAGACCTTTTGTCCGCTTCAACACATTAGAGCAAGTCAGTGATGTAACTCGCCACCATAGGGTTATAAAAGAGAAGCTGACATCTTAAACATATTTCTGCAAGCAGATTTGAGTCAAGAATAATGAATTCTGCTCAATTTGTGTGGATGTATTTTAATCAGGGCCTCAGACGTTTTGCATCACATTACAGGAGCTCGGGCAACGCTTAATCCGTGAGACAATGTACAAAGTGGACCACGGTCCGCTGGTTGGATCCCTTCCCGACCCGCAGGTCTGCTTAATATGTTTAATGTTCATCTGTAATCCTGGCCCCAGGGCTGAGCTCAAGTCATTGCTCTGGTAATTACCCAAGGTGTACCAGAAAGATCCGTCATCAACTTCGAGACATCAAAACTGACTGCAGCAGCGCTCTTTCATGTGGAGTCAAAGTTCACGTGTTACCTAAATGTTTCCCAGAAGTTACGCAACCGAGCGTTTGTAGGCCTGAAAGGTTCAATGACTACTTGAGATTTTGCAGCTGACGAAGGCTTCACCCGACTTGGTGGCAAAGACGGAGCAACATTCTGTGACATCTCTTTCTGTTTAAGTCCTGCATCATTATTTTGAGTATAATTGAACGTCTGTTAAACAAATTTTACCTAGTGCTATTTTTAATGTTTGCTACTTACTGAAGGAAGAGTTACAAATCTTATGAATGGAGATTTGCCTGCATTTGAATCAACCCAATGGTTACTATCCAAACAGACAAATAATTTTAGTACCAATGAGAGGGAAACGACTTCGGGACTAAACACACCTATGACTATTAGATCAAAGTTATGCAGTGATTTGAATGCCTTTTTGGTTAGCAAGTGATCCTAACAGCTCCAAAACAAAGTCAACTTTGACTGGCTTTCATAACATTTTATTAAGAAAATAATTCTCCCAGCGTTGCGTTGTGGTGCCGTCTTAGTTTTACATATTTTACTTTGTACGACAGAGTAAAAAACAAACTTTTATGTCCCAGGAATAAGTTTAGGTGTTCAGACAAACCCTAGAAACAGAGAGAAGTCAAATAAACAATGTTGTGTAAATCTGAAACATTTTCTTAATGTTTCTTTTTCACAGGTTTCCTGCTTGTTGCCTCTATGGCTGACTGATAGAGGTTTTTTTAACAGACAATAACCTTGCAGCAGACAGCCAGGAATTACAGTCGATCACAGAAGCCGTAATGCTAAACCACAGGATACTTCACAGATGGCAGCTTTGTCAAGACACAACAATGGGGGCTTCTTGCTAAAATATTGCTGGAAATTGGAGCCATCCAGACTATAATAATTAAACCATTTGGCACTACTCCTACCTTAGTTTTATCCACTTTGAAGCTGGACAAAGTACTCATCTGCAGCCCGCCAGACAAAAGCTCTCTTTTGGTTGTCTAACCTATTATTTGGACTTATAAACAGGAGCAAGAGCCGACTCTCATTCTCTGAAAATTGTTGTATATTGTGGTGGAGACACACAGCTATGAAAAGAAGAAAAGGTCTATTTTAGGGAGTTATAATCATCTGAATCGGCATAGTTAGAGGTCTTGATGCCACCGAAATACCTGAGGTTAAATCTTTGAAGTCAGATAAGTTTGATCAAATGTACATTTATATATTTCTTAAGAGAAAACATTTCACTTACAGCCTACACTATTGTGAATTTAGTAGCAACGGCGAACAGCATTATTCTTTTGGTGCCTCAGATCATTTCATTGACCGGTGATTGTGAATTATGGATGTGCCCACTTTTACAGCTTTTTAATGTCTTTGTTAAAATGTGTAATCTTGACCAAATTACCAAAGACTTATCGGGAATGAGTCACAAATCGGTTCTCAACACTTGTCTGAGATTGGCAGTACAGCTTTCCACTGCTGTGAAAAAGTCAATTTGGACATGAGTTGTACTCAAATTCTATCAAAGCAAGCAGAGCTCATGCTACGCCCCAGACAAAATCAAACGATGCCAAAAAATCAAAATGATGCCAAATTAGATCACACAAATCTTAAAAGGTGTTCTCCAATCCCGCCGTTCTCCCCAATGACCATGAGCTTTCATTACTTTGAGAGATTAGTTTATTGTTTTGAGCTTTTATTTTGGCTAAATGTTGTGTTCATAATGTCTAAAATCATGCTGTACAGAAGATTGGAAGATTTGCCCTTTAACTCATGTTCTCATATTTGTGAAATCGAAGTTGTGATGGAACCGTTTCCTTGTGAAGATCATGCCGTCATAAGAAAATGTAACACTTTTAATTTATTTGTTATTTATTTCATATTTGAAGTGTCATTCACACTTTTATTTCATTTGCAAGGTCTGGATATCTCTGAACACTTAAGTGAATAAAACATGTATCCTGATGTTGTTGAAAAAGTTGAGTTGTAGAGATTATTGTTATAGATGTGCGCTCATCACGAACTAAATCAACACTGTGAAGCAACCCTTACCTGCTCTGAATTGGAGATATTTTAGAAAAATACGGTAAATTAAAAAGGCTTTACAGAAAAGTGACTTACTGCAGACCTAACATGTAAGATTATCATTACATAATTTAATAATAACAGGCCGTTATGTAAAGTAAGTCGAAACTCTTGTTTCCTGAAAATGAGTCCCACTCCAGTTCTGATCCATCGGTTAAAGAAAAATGGGACTAGTTCTTTCATCAAACATTAAAAACACAACAGAGATAATCATTGACTACAGGATCTGTCATGACGGCCGCTGGAGGATAATATTAGGACCCGTTGTCGCCACAGTTCCCACATTCCCGGCAGACTCCACCCCGACCAGCAGCTGACGTCTAGGGAAACTCTGCAAACTTGCACTTTCACATTGTACAATGACCTTTCACCCAAAGCTATTCCCGAACACAAAGAAAGAACACATTATTGTTACTATTTTACATCAATGTAAGGGAGTTGAGGATGAATGCTACTTTGAGTTGTGTTGCCCATTTTAATGGTTGTGTTTTCTGCTAATCTCCTTGTTTTTGTCTTGTCTAATAAAACTGCACTGTATGTCAAATAGGTTTTGTCATAACTTAGTGCAGATGACAATTTGCTTTTGATGTGATTTCAAGTTATCTGGTTACTACATTTAAAATACCACATTTTCAGCATGGATGAAAAATCGGCAAGACCAAAATAATCCAGATGTCTTTGTGCTACATGGCTTTACAAACACATTAAATCCAGGTCAGGCAGGAATGCAGTGACGCTTCTAAAGTTAAAGTTGAAGCCTGCGAGGCTGTTTATTGAAATGGGTCAGTGTTTGCACCAGCTGGATTTATAGGTTGGTTTTTTTTTTTGTCTGTTGTCGAACGTCGGAGGAGACTGTAATCCAGTAAAATGCAAGGAACACAATATAAAAGCAGCACAAATGCCCCAGCTTAATGAAAAATTAGGCTCTTACACCTGATGTCATTTTCTTTTTATTTTATTTAACCAGGAAGTCACCATTGAGGTCAAGAATTTCTTCTGGCAAAACAATCAACACCCCCCAGTGAACAATGGAGGATGTCTTCCTTATTTGGGATCACAGCAGAGAGTTGTGATAAACACACATTTCAGGTGTATGCTGGTGGTATCTGAAGCATTACCACTAATCTGTACAAAAACAAAACAAAGTGTGTATTCGGTCACCTTTTCTAGCAAAAGAACACGCGTTAGTGTTTTCCTGATTAGCACACGCAGTTCGTCAGAGACAAGATGTCAATATTTACCCACCGAGGTTTTTAGTCTCATTTCCAAATAATTTATTAGGTTTACCTTTACACACACACACGGTTCAAACATAACGCGACCTTGAGCAGGTTCTGCACCGCAAGTTGCCATGGCGACCTTAAAACATCGGCATAAACATCTATTCGCTTAACCTTCTACAAACATTTACTTTAGCAGAGAGCATACGCCCACTAATCAACTCCTGCAAAGACACTTCCAATAAAGAAGAAAGAAAAAAAAAAAAAAAAACCCCAACAAGTTGATATATTTCACATTTTATTTAGTTCCACTCATTCAGCTTTAACCTCTCTAGTATCAGACAGGAACTCATTCCACTTAGTACCATTTAGAGTCGTACATCATGGCCTGTGAATGACTCACTTGCTGTATACATCCACACAGATTTATCACGAGGGCATTACACACATGGCGAATATTCTCTACGCAACATCCTCAAGGATGTAAGGTTTTCGTGTGTCGAGGTTGTTCGGTTGTTGTTAGCCTGGAGGGAACAGATAAATAGACACAACAGATCGGATGGGCTTCTGAAAAATAAGAAGCGAACCAAGAATCAGTCTCTTTGGTCATTTCACCTCATTTATTCGGTTTCGAAAGAGGAAACAGCTTCACACTGAGATTTAGCTTACAATGAAAACACGCAGTGATCTTCTAAATCAGAATCGCTTTGCAGTGAACACGACTCCGTTCTTGAAATTGCATCCAACGACTGGTCTACAGACCACTGCATGGCCGGACATCAGTCATCTTAGTGAATTGTATGGAAGTGCAAATTACCTATAAATTTCTGCAGTTGTGTAACGGGAACGAAATGCATAAAAAAAAACAACAAACAAACAAAATAAAAGCGCAATAAACTTTTTCAGTCAGATTACAGAACTGAAGCTTTCAAAAATCTAAGATGAGTCTTATCTGTGGCATGTTGCCTGGATAAAGGTCATTGGTTAGATTTTAAATACATTTGTAATTTTGAGTTCTTGAGGCACTAAAGTTCACGCAACAGATCTCTTAAAATAAAAGGCATGATGTCTGCAACAACATCTTAAATTATAACGGTCTGTGTTAAATTTATAGCATAAAATGAATTTTTAAAAAAAATCTGTCAATTTTTATAAAATGTACACCAATAATAAGTTTGACTGTAATCTGAAACACATTAGCTATCCGGAAATTTGAAGGAAAACAACAAACTGACTTGCTTGTGATTTACCAGGCTAAATAATTGCATTTTTAACTCGGTTCCATTATCTGAACAGTTCACATTGACCCATTTAACTTCTTGTTATGGGTTGATTTGAAAATCATCCCGTAAAAAGCCACGGTGTCTGAAATAGGGTGGACAACACACAAAATCACACACACAAAAAAAAACGATCTAAATTAAAGAAAGAAAAAAAAAAAAAGAAAAGAGAAAATGAGGAGCATAATTATCATCGCCAGCTTATCATTAGCTTCCCTCCACGTCACATTTCTTTGAATAAGTCCATGTGATGTTGGCACTGTTACTTTTGGTTGACTCCTGGTTGTTTTTAATTTGATATTTTCTCGGCTAAATGAAACCATCTGCAGCCTACAGAGTTCAGCTCAGCACCGTCTGCTCCTGTCCTTCGGACCAGCTCGTCCATTCGAATGCGTCCGGATCGTCCTTACATTCAACAGTCTCCCTCTAGAAACCACAGCAGATCCAGTTTCGTGTCAGTTCCAAAACAAAAAAAAAAAAACTCCATCACTCGCCCTTCCTACTGGACGCACACGTACTTCTTCCACCACGACTTGGATAGCATCTTCATTTTATCGGCGGTGCTGCGGACCTTCCTCTCCCGGCGTGCCCTCCTGTCGGAGTGCCGCAGCCCCACAGAGATCGCCGCGTCGAACACCTCCTTCAGGTTCTTCTGAGTCAGCGCCGAGCACTCCACGTACGTGACGGCGCCCATTTTTTCTGCGAGCGCTCTGGCGTCCTCTTCTGCCACGGGCCTCTCCCTCCGCCGCGCCAGCTCGATCAGCACCTTGACGTCCTGACGCAGGTCGCACTGCGTGCCTACGAGGAGGATCGGGGTGAGGGGGCAGCGGCGGCGGATTTCGGGGACCCACTTCTCCCAGACGTTCTGGAATGAAGCGGGGCTGACCACGCTGAAGCAGAGCAGCAGGGCGTCGGTGCGACTGTAACAGAAGTGGCGGAGTTTGTCAAACTCATCCTGTTGGGCACACACAGAGAGAGAGAGAAAGAGGAAATGAGTAATGTTTGGGGTTGAGACGAGATCTCGGCGTGAAATAAAAATGATTTCTTGTCCACATGCGCTATGAACGTGCAACTTATTCTGGTGAAATGAATCTAAGCTACATTGCAGGACCCCGATTGCGAAGATGAGAGCTTAAAGTGTCACACGCTTTTATTTGCTCTCATTTTAAGTAGTTCTTGCTAGCGTAACTAGCTAATCGTAAACCGCTAATTAAGCTAGCGTTAGCATTTGCTTTCATAATGTTTTTAAAGAATATGCACTGTTTTGGAACATTTTTTTTACTGAGATTTATTTAAAAAAAAAAAAACAGAAACTCATGAAACATTCACTCCGTTTGTACAAATAAAAACCACCACGTTACATTGAGAAAACTAATTTAGTCAGACACAGATTGACGAAACTGATGACATATTCATAACACCTTCATTTGTGAAACTAAAAAGATTCACCACTTTTATATTATTTGTCCGACAGCATTTTGGGTTCTCGCTGTGACAAAGTGAGGGAAAAGGTACAAAACATTTGCAAACGGTGTTAGAGAGCGGTGGCCACAGGCTAACCAGGAACCACTACCGGGTCTAAAGCTAGCATTTGCTTTGCAGCCTCCAATTGTGGTCGGACTAAAGGTCTATTTCCGTCTTTAAACGCGCATGTACTGCATATGCAAACAGACAGAATTACAAGAGGTTTTTTTTTTATGTACCAATTTTCTTTAAAGATTTTATAAAAAAATATATATATATTTGAAAGGGTTAGTTAAAAAGTATACAGAGCGAATTAAAATACCTATGACTTTAGTCATAGGTATTTTTTTGTCTGACCACACACAGCTGTGATTAGAACACACAGTACAGAGAATAAGGGATTGTGCCAATGGCTGTGCTAAAACAGACAGACTGAACAGTGTTTATAATGTGGTAATTTACAGTATAGACAAGTTGTACCCAGTCATTTAACTCATCTGCAGTAAATCTCTTACATTAACACACTGGAGCCACGCCGCTTAGACAGACACGGCCCTCCCACAGCCATGATCTGGCAGATTAAAGTTGGCAGAAACCTGAAGCAAAACCGCTTTCTCCTTCGGGGTTTAACCCTCGCCTTCCCTGGACTAACTCTTGGACCTCTAAAGTCTAAAACGCACTCTCTCCGATCTCAAAATCTCAACTTTTCAAAGCTGAACAGAGTGAAGCAGCAAACAAGCAAGACGTGGTAAAGACATGGGTCAATCTGCACAAACACCTACGACACTGAGTGTGGAGCAGCTATGATCTTCACCCTGGCTCCCCCTTTCATCTCTGTTCTTTCTGGCACATTCTCCACTATTGCATCAGTTCAGCAACTGTTGGGACAATTTTTATCTAGCCGTGTTTGCCCAAGCTTGTCCGCATGGGTGTGAAGTGGTAACATGGAGTACAGCTTGCAGCGAGCCGTGAGGTTCTACAAATATTTAGGGTTTGTTGAAAGGTGCTGTTCCAAAAGTCAAAACCCTTTCTGATGCGGGATAGAACCGGGGGCGCCTTTGTTGCTTTTTATTGAATGTCAAACACGCTGCTTCCACAGCAGGGTGCTGCACTACTGAGCTGGATTATAGTAACCCCCTAGCATCCACCATGAGCATAATACTGGATTAATACATTTACCTGGCAAATTGTTTCCCTATTGTGTCCGTTAGAGAAACGGACAACTGCAATAACTGTATGACAAACGCTGCTTGTGCTTACAGAAAATGGCGAAAGTTAAATTTGAGTGGTACTGGAAGTCCACGAAGACGGCATCTTTGCCTCACGTGAATATGTCCGATTTAAAACGGCGTGACATGACGTAAAGCATCAAGCGCAGAAAATCCTGACACGTGAAAACTGGAAAAGGCAAAAACCCTTCTCTCAGATTGAGCTTAATCCATCAAGACTAAATGCTGCGCACACTGTCAGACCAGATGCTCTGTTTGCATGCCAAAGCTTTGACCCGTTTGATCATTTTCAGACCATGGTGAAATGGTATTCATGTATTCTAATATACACACCTAGCTCAGGAGATTAAACCAAAGCGGGATGAAAATTTCACGGTACTCTTGGAGGCTGAAAATTCTCCATTTGTGGTTCAATGTAGGTTTCACAGACATTAAAGAATCTCTAAAATCCATGTTTGACCAAGGCTCAGAAATCTGGGAAACTTGCATAAAATTTATTTTAAAAATTCTAAAATTTGCAGCTGATTAAAGGGAGAAAGGAATTAAATATGTCAACATTGTTCCTCTACAGAAATTTTAAACATAGTAATGGAAAATAGTTTAGCGTAATCTTGACTTAACCATATTTGCAGTACTGCTCAGTGTGTCTATACTAATCCCCAGTGACATGCAAACAGTGAACAGCTTATTGCATTGATATCATGGCCACGCCCCCTTACATGCACTGTGCACTCCTCTGTCCCATGCCAAGATCAGTTCTGGAATCACTGAAACCACATATTATGAGCACAAAACAAAGGACTAATTATTATTTTTTTTAGTACATGACAAAAAATAATGCTTAAATTGCTTCCAATTTCCAGCCAAGTCCCATTAAGGCCGATTATTCCTATTGAACATTTCTTGCTTGGAATATTTCCAAAATAACGCGTTTTTAATTCCAGTAGGCTCGAGTATCTTTGGGAAATTGATGTTTTCCTCAAATTCTGATATCGTGAACTTTCATTTGAAGTTTTACCACTTTTGATTTTGAACGAGATGTAACGAAGTGCAGTCTAGATTACTCATAAAACCGCAATAGCGAGGTGTGTAACGCATACAAACTTCTGCCATTAGATGCTAACAGTTAGCCAGTCGCTGTAGTCTGATATTGCGTACTAACCGTTATGATTTTGTCTCTTATTCCGTTGATGTTTCACTTCTTTTCCCAAGTCGCACAGTTTCGTGGACGTGAAGCATTTTTCAATGTTGGCGTAAGAAAGTGTCGTCAGCCAGAATGACAAAAAAGTCAGCTAACGGGGTCAATGAAACAACTCAAACAAGAAATGCTTCCTTTCATACTTAAAAATAAGAGCTGCTTACTTCGCTACATGGCGTCAAGTGTCACATCTAAAGTTAATAGCTTAAGTGGTTGGAGCAACTAGGCGATGATTTGCAAGACAAACTGTAGTCTTTTAGAGGATAAAACTTTCATTTGTTTCAATCAAGGGAGATGCATCAAATGGATAAACAGCTAACAAATATTACAATATGCTATTCATTTGTAGCACTTAAAACGCTTGTGGGCTTAAGCCTTATCAAAGATGAGGCCATATGCATCTGTGGGTGAACAGTTCTCACCTGTCCTGCAGTGTCACACAGCTGTAGTCTCACTGGGCTCCCGTCCACCTGAACCACAGCTGTAGACGGAAAGACACAAATGTCAAAACGTAAAGCTAAAGACGCACAATGCATATAGAATTACAAGTGAGAGTTGGTTCTGGGGTCAATAATATGGAGTTCAAATTTCTTGACCATATCTGGTGATACTTATTGGGATATTGATGAAAGTAGCGGTATTTAAAATGTAATCAGTCTTTTTGGCAATATCTCTGGTAACCCATACTGTTAGAGCTCTGTAATGCAAACACACACCTGATTATAGCCTACTTCAGTGCACTTGGGAAGCAGAACAGTACAACACATGCACTTAATCATATTTCCAAATGGATTTACATGGGGATAGTCCAATGGAAGCCAAAAGTAGGGAAAATTAAGTTTTGAACAATCCCAGTGAGCCTTGTTCTTTGTAGTAGCCTCTCTATGGCACACTAACTTAGGATGAGTACAAAAACAACAACAAAGTAGGTTTTGCTTATCCAGTAACTTTGTCATTAGATAGGCCTAGTTTTCAGATTTGGGGAAAAAAAACAAAACAAAGAAAAACAGAAGTGGATGAGTCACCTCACAGCCAGTCTCATTACAGGATCTTTTTGTTCTTTTCAGCCGACTGAACGCAAAGCAAAGCAGCGGGCACATGGAAACGCTTCCAGCACGCCTGCAGTATGTGTGGTCGGTCATGCCACTTGATCAAAAAAAAAAAAAAAAAAAAAAGTTTTGCTGAAACATTTAATGCACCGGGGCAGCTATTGCAGCTGTCACAGAAGTGAAGAGAAAACAGTTGGTGGACATGAAAGAAGGAAACCAAGGGAGGGAGTCCCACTGGGTAATCATTTCCTAATATCCAACATATGATACTCTTGATTTTCTGGAGGAAAAAAAAAAAAAAAACTCCCCCTCGTCAGCCTCTTGCGCTGCGTCTCTCCCACCTGCGGCGTTGCGTAACTGCTCAGAAAGTCAGTTTTCCAAGGCGGCGTGCTGATTCCGGGCACGGGGGGAAGTGACATCACTGCTAAGGGCCCCCCAACAGCACAATCGCTCTCTGTCAGTTAAAAGGCGAAAGACAATCTCTGCCTCAGAGCCGTTGCAACAGATGTGCCCATTCCAGTGTAGAGAAGAGGGCTCGCGGGTCAAGGCCGACAACAATAGGCAGAGTTGTGCAATTCAAAACCCCTGAACCAGAGACACTTTCTGTTCTCTGGGGCGGGATTGAGCCAGCACTTGTCTAAGGGCGGTGTGTGTTCTCACTCAATGATTTTATGGGCTTGGTTAGAGCCAAGTTGTTAATTTATCTCCTCGCTCTGAGAATAAACTGGGTTTAGAAGGAGGAAAAAAAATAATAACTAAAAAAAGTACTCGGAGTCGTCGTTTTGCCGAAACGTCACTGATTTCTGAAAAAAAAATAAATTAAAAAGTGGTTGAACTGTTTGTTGTTTTTTTTTTTTTTTACATTGTCTCGTTAAATTTATATACACACATTTCAGTGTATATAATTTAAGTACTACTTTAATGCAACTGCAGCAGCAAATATTTTTGGGGTGCCCATCAACCAGCTTTGCACATCTAGACTGAAGCAATTCCCAAAAGTCTCTTTTGCATGTAGGTAAAGCTCAGTCAGGATGAATTAAGAACTTCTGGGAAGATTTTTTATTTTTTTTTTTACAAGCGCATTTAAGTGTGGACTTTGACTAGGCTGTATGTTTAGGGTCATTACCCAGCTGGAAAATTACCCTCTGCCTTTAGGTCACCTTCCACTACTGCCCTGCTACTTCCATATGTCTCATCGACACAGATTGTCTGTCCCAGCACTAGAAAAGCCTCTCCACAGCATGATGCTGCCACCACCTTGCTTCACTGCAGAGACGGTGAAACAAGGTGGTTATTGCAGCGGTTTACCCTAAAACTCTGCAATTTGCAGTGGTTTAAGGTAAAATGTAATAATAATAATAATAATAATAATAATAATAATAATAATAATAATAATAATAATAATAATAAAAACGTTTCCAAGTCCCACACATTGATGATGTGATTGTCAGAAAGCAAAAGGATAAGAAGAAGAAGAAAATGGAAAAAAAAAAAGAGTTTGTTTCCATGACAACACTGATTTCAGGTTTAGGACAAATGTTTCCAAGCACAAACAATGCCTGCAGGGGCTAGTTCAGTCAGCCTGGAAAATGGAGGCGTGCCAAATGGAAACCTGGCCACATCAGGGAGGATACCTCTTGAGTTTTTACCTCCGATGGAGGACAGATAACAGGAAGAGCAAATGCATCCATCATGTCAAGGAAGAATATGAGGAAACAGGAGGATTTTGGGTGGGGTTGGAGAGAATCTGTGCATTCAAACGAGAACAGCCAATGAAACTGAGTTCATTCTAAGGTGTAAAATGAAACATTTTAAAGTGTTTCATCAGTTCAGCTCTACGTCAGCCGTATATTGCTGTTTCAGTCGAGCCAGGACAAAAAATATGAACGTAAAGCTTTCTCTTACCCGAAAAGTTATCAAAAGCAGTCGGGACGTATTTGGTCGGGTATCCATTGGTCGTGTAGCTGACCACCAGGCTGGTCTTCCCCACCGCTCCGTCTCCGAGGAGGACGCACTTCAGCAGCCGCTCCTGCCCCGACCCCTGCCCAGGCCGGGCGGGTTGGGGTTTGTGCGGCGGCACAGGAGGGGCCATAGTCCGTCCGTAATCCATTGCGTCTGCAGGTGACATTCAACGTCCCGGCGATTCACCGCGATCTCATCCACAGCTCGAGACAAAAAACACCCAGCATGGGAGCCGATTCCTGGCCGCGCAGTAACAGAGGCGGGAGTCGCTTCTGATCGGGACTCAGGGCGTCAAAAAAAAAAAAAAAAGCTGTCCAGTCTTCCAGCGCGCTGTCAGATGAGCCACCGAGACGGCAGGACGCCGAACCATCACCGCAGCAATCTCACGCTCCGCAACTCTCAGCAGCAGGGCGGGTCGCGTGCTCTTTATGTGGCGACTAATTTGACTAATCCCACCCATCAGGGCCGGGCCCAGGGCGAGGGGGGCCCGAAGCAAAAGTTCATCTGGGAGCCCACCTGCAGTTAGCACTTTTAACCACAAGCCACCAGTTTTTGTTTGTTTTTGTTTTTTTTGTTTTTTTTTTCCTTTTGCACAATATGAACGACTTGTGTTGGAGTTCCTCTAACACGTGTCTACATCACTGTTTGACAGTCATATTGGCTTTATTTATTAAATTAAAAAAGGAACAGTTTCCAGAAACCATTTTATGCCCACAGAGTCTTATTATCACTCTCTAAAAGTTTAGTAGGCTTTGTGTCCCCCCCTCCCCCCTTTCCCCAAAGCCCCTTGTAATCTTGGTGGCTCTAAGTAGCAGTTCAATTTGCTTATACCAGGCAGGCTCTGCTACCTACCTTAGCTTTTTATTTTTATTTATTTTATTTTGTTTTCACTTTAAAAGTTTGCATAACTTATCTGAGTAGTTTGTCTCAACTGGTTAATCTACAAGCTAGCGACACAACCGATGTTTCATCTGGAGCGGGCATGTCCGGACTAGTCTTCCGCGACATGCTACAAACCACCTGGACGTTAATTTTCAACATGTCATATGGACTGAAACGTTATCCTGACTCAGACTCCCTGACCTATTTTAAAGCATCTGAGACTGTAGAAGAAGAACTGCCTATCGACTAAGTGATAGACTGATCTAAACGGACTGGCCTTCTGATTGGGTCATTTCAAACGCTGTCATGTAGCTCAGGTGATCATGTTTCACCTCCTCAGATCTCAGCAGACAGAGAGGTTGAGTTAAGAAGTAAAACGTTTGGACCTTTGCTGCCACCTGGTGGATACAGCATGTACATTGCCCTTTTAGCAGTTTTCAAATTCACATTTTAAATTTTTGGGTCGCTGATTAACCTACTTATGGTTAAGTCTTTATTCATAATGAGTACAAATGTAACCTTTTGTTCAGTTTTTTTTTTAACCTTACAGCTCTTCTGTCAGATTATTTGCCACAAAACTGCAGGGTGGTGGCAAATAACCATTAAGACCTCTGCTAATCTTTTAGTACCCCATTCAGATTAAAAGTTATAGGGCTCTGAATCAAACATTGCTCCAAAACGCTTGTGAGACTGTAGAGACTGAGTAGTGTTGTGTGAACCTGTTTAAGTAAATTATTTGTAATATAATTGGGACTTCTCAGTTAAATAAACGAAAATGAAGCCGGTTTTAAAATCGATCGGTCTCAATTGACTCAATTTGTAAACCGAGAAGTTCAACTAGAACTGGAGAAGAACAAGGTTGATTGGGTTTATTTTGCCCCCACATATAAAGAGGAGGAGGATGTAAGAATGAGCATATATTAAAGTGCTCAGTGTTTAGATGATGCTTGCATATCAAAATATTATGGGATTCTTCTAAAATGTACAAAATGCAGCATGCACAGTAAACGTCAGATACGTGGTTCTGTTCTGGGTGGTCTTTGCCACTGGTCCTTTATCCTCAGCACTGAGGATTTCCCCTTACGTAACATCTCAAAAAGTCAGACAAAGAGAGAGTTTTATGTGTTTATTCTTCAAAGGATAAAAGTCTGGTGATCCAGAATACAAAATAATTGGTGTACAACTACAATTCATACCATCATTGGTTTTAAAAGGACTAAATGTCACTTCAGGTTTGGACTTACAACCCTGTATCCAGAGGGATTGAGACGCTGGGTGAAACGTAAATAACAAAGCACAAGATGAAGACAATATTTGAATGTTTTAATTGTAGGAATAGTTCAAGTGACTGAATCAGGACGTATTAGAGATGTTTTGGGAGAAATGCTAATTTTAATTCCAGAAACACAAGCATGTCTATAGGCATAATCGCAGGCAAACCATTGTCAGTAAACTTGGCTTGTACTAATTTTATGCACAGGAGCTGATATTAATTCATCCAGAGAAATATGTTAGGAAAGATGCTGAGGCAAAGTGGAAAACCAATTCTTACTTATTCTTCATGTTTAATGCTAACATCTAAAAAGGCTAGCAAGACGGGCATATAGTGGGGGAATATGGTAGAGGCTGAATTTTATCACACTATAACTACACTTTTCTATGTAATTTGTTGAGATTTTATGTGGCAGACCAAATGCAAAGCAGTCTATAATTTGAGAAAGAAAACAAACAGCATCATAAAGACCAACGAGCACAGCAGGCAGGTCAGGGACAAAGGTGAGGAGGAGCTTTAATCAGGTTTAGCTTACAAAATAAGCTTTGCACTTTTCTCTTACGATGCACTATTTAGCTCAGCGACTACAAAATGTAAAGAGAATGGCATGACCGCAAAGCCACCAAAACATGGAGGTTCATTTCACTGACAGGTCAGATAAGGAGAAAATTAATCACAAGCAGTCATGATAACTTTGGACCTCAGCTCTGGTGGAAAAATCTGTTAAAGGAAAAGTTATCCTTGCTGCCGTTACCCTTAAGATGGAAGCTGCTGAGAGTTGATAACAGCAATAAATACAGAAGAATCTCAGTAAAAGTCATATTAGACTGCAAAACACTGTGCTGCTGGGGCATATGTTCACCTCCTGACTCCAAACATACAGCCAGATCCACAATAAAATGGATCAGATCAAAAAATAGCCATGCGTTAGGATGGCCCAGAAAACGTTCAAACCTAAATCCAGTGGAGAATCTAGCAAACTGATGTTCACAGATAATCTATCCAATCAAACTGAGCCTGAGCTGTTCTGTGTAGGTCTATCGCATAAAATCCCAATCAAACATTGAAGTTTCTGATTGCAGCATTGCAAAAATGTGAGTAGGTCCAGTGGATATACATGATTTTACAAGGCACCATACACCTAGACGCCATTGCAGAGTAACACATTGAGCACGTTTTGGAATAATGCCGTAACAATCCTAACTCTAAGCCAAAAACACAAACGAAAAGATGTGTTTTCAACTACTGGGGGTCATTTATAGGCATCAGCATGTCTGAGGCTTTCAGGCCATCATACTGGAGTTTATATCTGCTAACGCGTCTTTGCTTCTCTTTAGGATGCATGAGCTGAGTGACAGTAAGGCATAGGAGTAACGTTACGCTTTGAAGCATTAGCTGAAAGAAAGTTCGGGTTTATATAGCTGAGCATCCTGAATACTTTTGAGATTCCTGAAACTGATTTTGTTACAATTCCGTTTAAGATCCCGCATACACACGTATATATAATAAGGTAATCGCACAAAACGGCATTCTGTGTGAGGTGACGGTCAGAGACACGGTCGCTGTAAGTACTGTGATGATATCATGCACCTGCAGTCAGAAAGGCACCTGCTGTATGTCGCTTGTTCAGTTTTTCAGAGTTCATCAACAGCTGGAGAAGAGCACGATAAGAGCACTGTGAGGACCGTTTAAAATCTTAAACCTTTCACTAAACAAACACACAGCAACTAAAACATCACGTCAGAACTTATGAGCACATGATTTTGCTTCCACTTCAGGTGCGTCGCATTAAGCAAAATTATTGCAAATCTCATCCATCTTTCTGCTTTCTCGCTGCACCTATAAGGGGCGAAGCAAAAACCAAAGTCACAGAAGAAGCGTAAAGGAAAGTGAATGACAGCTGGGGTGACAACAAAAAAAACATTTTAGAAAAAAAATAAAGAAGAAATTTCTTTTAATTGGGGCCAACAGATTCATATTCAGTAAATTTGTCAGAGCAGACGCACACATTCAAAAGAATGCACTGGCATTCATGCAGATAAACAGTTGTGAGGATGAAAATGTGTCTGAAAGAAGAAGTAGATGTGGTCATTTTATGCTGCCATGATGATCCCTGTTTTTGTCCTCTCATATATGTTAAATCACCTAACTGACCGAGTCGGGGTGAGAAATTCCCACTCACGTTTCTTAGCACTTTAGTAAGATGCTCATCGAATCTCCTTTATAACGCTAAAATTATGTTTCCAAAAATGCTATTACCAGATTGTTTTCACCCAGAATCCATTAACTCTTACTTCACCTTAAGAGCATCTGAGAGCCATCCTCTAACCTCTAGAAAAGAGACAGTCTTAGTACACAGAACATCATCGCTCTTTTCTGCAGGTTCCCAGTTTCTGCAGTGCCATCTGCTGGAGGTCTAAGGGACAAACTGCTGAGTAAGACATTGAGTGGCAATCTGCAACTCTGGTAGCTTCTGCTAGCGTTGTTGTCCATGAGATTTTACTGGGTTTTAGGCTTGGCACCACCAGGAGTTGTATCAGGAGGAGGGCCGCCGCCTTGGGTGAGTCTTCGCAGACTGAGAGAGAGAGGAGGGGTTAGTGCTCCTGCAATAACATCCTGCTTAAAAAAACAATAATGCAACTTTAGCTCTAGAGACTAATGTAAAAAATGTGACCAGAACAAAGCTTTGCTCTGGTCACATTTACCTTTTTAAGAGCATCAAAGTAAATGTAGTATCTGATAAAGATAACCTATGCAAAGACAAATCACAGCTTTAAAAAGAGAATATTAGGTGGGAAAAGTTATTCTTCCTTTGATAAATCATTAATTTGCTGTGATTAACCTAATTCTATTTGGGGGAAAAAAAAAAACTCTGTTATTTTACTAGCATGTCTGGATAATACCAGAATCAAGAAACGACTTAACTAGAACCTATCTGACAACATGAAGTAGGGTGAAGGATGTAAAAAAAAAAAACAGAAACACATGCCTCTGATCTGGAGACATTCAGGAAGATTAGAAATAACGTAATTGACTTCTGTCAATCTGGAAATTGTTACAAAGCCATTTCTAGCTGTTTGGGACTCCAGTGAACATGGTGATAGCAATTATACAGGAACAGATAAAACATGGCTTAGTGCAAGAGATTGTCTAAAAATGATATCCAATGATTTCCACAAATGAAACGCACAGCTGATCAAAATGCACACAGATGTCTTCACAGTTCCCTCAAAAACCCTTGTTATTCACCCAGACTTCTGGAAAGGTATTCTATGGACTGATGAGAAACATCACCAAGTCTATTTAATGGTTTATTTACAAACATCTGAAGTTCAAGTGCTTTTGGGAAATCCTTCCCTCTCTCCCCAATTTGAAAAACAAGCGTGTATTTCGGCTTTACTGTGAACTACATTCACAAGAAAACAGTTGCGTGGCTGTGCTAGTAGCAACTGAGTGTCAAAAGATGGCGCCATACTCACAAGTCCTTCACGCTGTCAATTTGGGCCTGAATTTTTCCAATAAAGCCATCCACTTGCTCCTATAACATCATAGTTTGCACAAAAAATATGAATCTGTTGTGTTGAAACTGGTATTTATGTTGTGGTATAAAAAAATGTATTACCTGCCGTCTTTCATAGAAAAGGGGCAAAGAAAAGAGAGCAATCACACCTGGGAGGAAAGGAAGAAACAGTTCATGCGTGAGCCAAAGGGTTTATTGATACATTTTATGTCTCTAGTGAGGATTTCAGTTTCTTACTGATGATGAGGATGGTAAGGCCATTGCAAAGTCCTCCCAGATATGTGACAAGGTGCATCAGAAACAGGAACTAGAGATTTAAGAAAGATAAAACGGAATTTAAAAAAATAAATAAATGAAGATATTTTATTCAACTCCCATCAAAGACATGCAAATAGGTTTAGCTAACATTCTTTTAAATTTACTTCTAGTTTTAGAACGTCATCCAACTTTCTCCAGTCTAGCCTATTTTAGTATCTTCCATAATGCTACGTTCACAGTATCTAATGGCTGTCAGTTTCTTAGTCTTGGTTACAGGATCCAGTTCATCGGATACGGGACACCCCCGTCTCAAATGGAAAAAGACTCCATCTTATCCCGGGGGTCTCTGTGTGCTGACTGGTGTGTGTCATTAAGCATACCAGCAGGGTCACAGTTGGCCAGGAGGTTCAGGGGGCTCAACCAGCTCTCATGGATTGTCATTTGCTATAAATATTTCTATTCTGTCCAAAATTAATGACTAAAATTAGAAAATGAAGTGTTCACTTTCTACCACAGTAAAGGGTAGTGTCATATTTTAGAGCCAGAACTCTTAAAATTTCTGTTTGATAATGTATGCACAATAAAACATCCCAACATGTAAGTACAGCTAAAAACATATTTTTTTCAGAAATAAAAATAAAGTAGTTATCAAGATTACATTAAATAAAAGCTTGAAATACTTCATCCTTTGTGAAATAAATCTATAGAATAAAGGTCTTTTGTTTATTGAAATGTGGCAAAAAAATATTTTAAATGTTTCTACAATATTATATTTTTTAAAGCTGTACTTGTGAATAAAAAACACTATTCTCACGCAAAAAACCCCCCACATTGTAATGTCGTGCCTTTTGTGAAATGGCGGTGTCTTTGTACGTGTAAAACATGAACAGGTTACATGGACAATGTTATCAGAATTTAGTTTTACAGTCACTGCACAGTATCGCCGTAATAGAATAAAGTATTTGCGTTCTAAAGTTGTCGGCAAAAATAAGAATGATGACGTTGTGCATCGTTACGTAGTTGGACCTGGCTACAGCACTTTTAAATCCCTGAGTAGGGTGCCGGTAAGTGAGGTTTCCAACTTGTCACTCTCATACAACACTTTTCCTGTCTTATTAAATCTTTACATTACAAACTCAGACACTACATCATTCCTGCTCCAACGTTGTGTATGCTTTAATGGTGGTTAGATGGTCTTTAAGTTAAGTTGTCAATCAAGTTTGGCAACAAGTTCAGCTGCCTCGAGGTCCTATCGTCCAGTCAGGTGAGATAAGAGGTAGTAACTAGGAAGGAAGTTACGCCAACACGCGTCCCTTGCTGACACAAATTGATTCAGTAAACAAGAGACCTAGCTGTACAGAACAATACCAATCAGAAACTAAATACTAAAAATAGAGGATGGGGACACATGAGTCACTACTAAGCTTTAGGAATAACATCAGAACCTAAACAAGTTCATATAATTTACACTTTTTAGTTGTTACGTGTTAGGCGTGAATCAGTATATATTAATGACTAACAAAATGAACTCTAGTCATTCAAAATTAATCTAAAAAGAATAGTCAAAGCTTATCATATTAAAGTGGCTGTAAATAAGAGGCAGAAAGATTATGAGTCCGTACTTTACTAGTAAATATATGACGCTGGCACAAAAATAATAACTTAGCATCGGTAGCGGACGATGTGCTTCTAATACTGTTTAATTTGATTGTGCCGGATCATTCTCTAAAATGATTATATCATAAAAGGTGACAGCTGCTGTCTTTGTTTGAGTATGCGTAACAATGCTCTGACCAGAGAACCACGGAGCTGGAATGATGGAATATGACTGATAATAAGAGCAAAATGACAGAACACGGAGCCATGCAGATGGTTAGGTTAATGAGTCCTAGAGGTTCCAAGCAAAGCAAAACAACACGGTTCATTAAAATAGTTCCTCGTACTAAAAGACTAAACAGCCATGCACAAACAACAGCCGACATAAACAAAACCACATAGACAAATAAAGTGAATGTAATTAAATCGGCCTGCTTAGCTTACCTTGAGGGATTCAAAAAGATTTTCTACAAAAAACAGCCTCCTCAGGGTATCAACAGCAGACAGAGCCAGAACAATGGCTTTTTGCATGTAGATGTCAGCCTGTTCTCCACTTAAACTGATGTCAAGATCCAAGTATGACCTGATGGAAAAACACACTCATTAAGCCAATAAATTAACTCAAATGTAATTAAAATACTGATATGTTGAGCTAATTGTTAAGGAGGCAGTATAGCCCTCAAGAATCCTCAGTCAACTCAATATTATTGTAAAAGTAATTCATTAACAAAGCTCAGTTGTAATATGGACAGTAAATATTTATTATGCAGTATCCTGCCTGTTTTAAATGCAATTAAAAAAAAATCATTAATAAGTTTCTGCACATCGTTTTACATACAGCGACACATTTAAAACATGAAGGTGTCCAACTCCAGGGAATCTGTATTTCCTTTGTGCCTCAATATTTGATCCAGTGGACGACTCAGGGAAATAATCTCAGTATTAAAACTGCATGAACGTTTCTTTGATGCCTTGATCCAAGGAAATCATCTTACTTGAAAGGATGTTCTCCGTCCCCCCAGCTGAGGATGTGGAGAAACTGGTAGTAGATGCGTACAGAGATGGTGAAGCACATGACTGCCAGGGAGACGGTGGAGACCACAGAGATGATGCTGAGCTGGAACAGGGACAGCAAGCCCACCACCAAGGCTGTGAGCACCATGCCACTTTTCTCCATGTCCTTCCAGTAGATGAGGTCCATTACTAATAGACAGATAAATGGGAAAAATGGTCAAAGAAGTGATAGTTGACAGACAAAAGTGGTTCTTTACTCTAAATGTAATCAAACATTTTAGTGTAATTATTACATTTTGAAATAATTCATGAGGTTGGAATACAGGTACTCGATAAACTGCCAAAACTAAGAACCTCTAATATCCAATGTTGTCTATAAATTATGACAAAATATTATGTAGTCTTTCATTTCTCTGTCTTAAAATGGGTGGATTAGACAGAAGAGCAGGAAAAGGAATATTATTGAGAAGAAAAATAAGGCGGAAAAAACATTAAGAAAAAAAAGGTATTTTCGTCATCAAGCCTTAGATAGCACCCAGCAGCTACGGGCTCAAGCCTTGGCTGAATTTAGCCTTCAGAGAAAAAAAAGCCAGCAGTTGAAGGGAATTTAAATTCCCACCGCCTGTTGTCACACGTCAGGCCGTCTGCACCCGATAACCTGAACTCTGATGGTTTCATTGTCTGCCAGGAACAGCTGGGTCAGACATCTCTAATATATACAGTTTTAACTTTAACTTTGGTCTCTGTTCATTTCATATTAAAGCAATTTTGCCTTGTTTTAATCTTGGAGGCTAAATATAACAAACCGGGGTCTTGTTTGAGATGTGAACCCCCGGGACCGCTCACACTGCTAGAGACAATTGTATCCATGTTCTGTGCAAAGGCCTTGAGGCAGGCCTCGTTTCTTTAGAATTTGCTTCCAGTAAGGCAAATTTTAATTTAACAATTAAGAGTGACCTTGATCAATGATTCCTCAGGCTTTCTGACAGCCTGGTGCAGTGTTTCATTGGACTTTCGCTGCTTTTCCTGTCCTATAGGGGGGATTTTTTTGTTCAACCTCTGAACTAAATAATTCAAACATAAAGTTTCTTGCAGTTTAGGGGCTATGCACTCATGGATATTAAGCAACGTAAAACATCCTATTTAAATTTACATACTCAGGGTTTTCCCATATGCATATACACACACAACCAATTATAACAGCAACAACAGTGTGTTGCGTAAACACAGACTTCTGGGTGTCTGTCAAACAGACGGGATGAAAAGCTAAGTACTCATGGAAGCCTCTTTGAAGGGAGAGCTTTGTCAGTGGGAGAGTTATTTATAACACCTCAGTACACAAGTCATTCCCACAACTTCCCTGCAATAGTCCTGCTAACTGTCATTCTGAGCGATGCTCGACACACCGACAAGCAGCACTAATTTATCTCTAATCTCATATACTAATGAAGAAGCAGCACAATTAAAAAGAAGCATATCTGCGGTAAACAAGTTTTCCATAAGATCAAAAAGTAGAACAATAGAACAATAATTAAAAAATACAAAAGCATATTATTGGCTCCTTTTCTCTTTTTGGTTTCTTAACTTCATACTTTTGTGCCCAACTTTCTCAGATAATAAGTGGAGCCACCTGCTCATTGTGACAATACACCAAGTTGGAACCACTTTGGAGATGTTTCGTACCTACATTGACAGATAATAAATTAAAGCAATTTTCTACAATTTACTCCTAGTCAACTTTAAGAAAATGTAGTTATCTGACCACAATTAATAACATCTCCTGACAAAATCACTTGCATCAGGCTATACTTTAATATCTGGACAATAATATGAGCAATTACATGGGTAAACGATTTGTGAGAGGTAAAAGGAGGATGAATAAGCTGGAGAACCATAAGTATGAAGTAGTATTAAGAGAGATTTTATAAATTCTTCATCAAATTCAGTGCAAACTCTTTTATAAACTTTAGTGGTTGTTTTCATCTTATATTCACCCATTTTCAAAAGTACTCTTGCTTGAGTTTGCGTCTCCCTCACAGATTTCTTCTACATGTTTTTGCTTTTTTACTCAAACGTGATAATATTTAACATCAGATTAAACAAATTTACTAAATACAAAATGAACTTTCCTACATATGTTTTCATGCAATAAAGGTATAAGTGCTTTGTGGACCATACGGATGCTATGTAAAAAATTAACCACATGACATAACAGCGATAAACCACAATATTTCTTATTTCACTTTTACAGTGACTTACATCTGGCAAAAGCTGAAATAGCACCTGCCCAACACCATGAAGTAGGGCCAAAAGATATAAAAATCACTACATCATGCCCCAGTCTTATGAACAAGTGACAACGTAACTGACTATTTTTAAGATTTTGGGACGCCAGTGAACCACAATGGCAGCCATTACCCACAAACGTAGAAAACATGAAATAGTGGTGAACCTTCCTTGGACTAGCCAGTCTACGAAAAATTGAAAAACCATGTTACCAGGTCATCCAGGAGGTCACAAAAATCCCAAAACAATAATTAAAGCACCGTAGGCCTCGCTTGCTTCTGTAACATTTATGATCCATAATTAAGAAGGAGGCAGGATGGGAAAATCCCAATAACAAAAGCAACGCTGACCAAAAATAACTCAAAGGTCTGTATCTCATTGGCTAAAAAACATCTTGAGTAATCGATGGAACCAGAGAATCCTGCAGAAGAAGGCTCTGCAATCAATTTGTAGCCTAAGAGCTCAGGTTCACCTGGATTGTGCAGATTGACAATAATTTGTGACACCAGCGGGCAAGTCCACCTCCGAACGACTCACCAAAGAGAGAGGAAATTTTGGTTTGACCTAAAGCGTAACAGAAATCAGAAGAGATCTGTAATAGGGGGAGATGCTTTTTGATGGCAGTGTAGATCCTTAAAACAAATGTTCCTAAGGTTTGTAACTTAAGAACAAGTGTGAGTAGATTAACAGGGACATGTAGGTAATAAAAAATAAAAATATATATACTGTAGCAAATGAAAACATGTGATTTAGAACGTCAGACCAATTAAAAACAACATTTTACACAGAAATGTGAGCTTAATGAAAAATATGGTTAAAACCTATTTAAAGGTTATTATTTTAAAAGGAATGTTTAATCTGATAAAAATATGGAACGCATATTCTTATTTCTTTAATGTGACTGTAAATATACAATTATATCTGCTTGCCTGAGGGAAGCGCATATAAAGAAAATAATGTATGCCCAAATCGAGATCCCTGAGACCCACCAAAGGTCAAAATTGTTTAGAAGGAAGCACAATCACAGTGGGAACATAAAGCCAGATTTCACTGTGCTGACCTTTTTTACTTTTGTAACCAGCAATCAATAAAGTAATACTCAATTTAACAATGTGAACATAAATAAAGGAGATTATTTTTAACTTCGGCTGAAAATAAAATAAAACTTCAAGGCAATATATACTCAAAGCAACCATCCATTCATTTATTCTCACACAGGTCATGTCCGCCTGTTCACTAGTCCACTGAAATGTCTGTGCATGTCCCAGCTGTTCAGCCTAAATCTGTAAAATCAAGCCAGCCAGGAGACAGCTGCCTGATACCATAACAGCAGCGTTCTAACTCATTTGAATGGCAAACACTTATTTGAATTGAAGCTACTGATACAGATTCCAGCTAGTTATCCTGAGCAGCTCATCAGCCTAAAGTCAAACACACCTGAAGCTTGTCTTATATCCTGTTTCAAACGAATCGGCCCGTGAGCTGATCTAAGACGGATGAGAGATCTCTACTTCTTTCAACTACCTTTTCTTTTGTTTTATATGAACTTAAATCAAACATATTTTGTTCTACTGATTTTGGCTTAACACTTCAAACCCTGCTTTTTAGCTACGCAAGCATAAAAAAAATGAATTTCTTTAAAATGTCTCACCTTTACTGGCCATGTTTGGTCGCTGTTCCAGTCTCTCGCTCTCCCTTTCTGTCCCTTTCTGTCTCCCCTACTGAACGAACTCCCTTCTCCCCCCTGAGCTGTTTTTGGCCGTCCAATGCTCACTCAGCACTGCAAAGGCCTAACAGCCCAAAATAATCTGCTGGTCCACAGAATCACCCTGCACTATTCAAGCCTCCCTGCCAGAGAACACAGAGTTAATTTTTTTCACTGTTTTGAAATTTATCAACTTTTAAAGCAAAGTCCAATGAGAAGAAATAATAATTGCCATTTAGTTGTCATTTACCAGAGAAGAGTTAATTCTGTTATTTTTTTTAAAAGCCAAAGTCTGCTTCTCTTCCCATCCTAGAGAAACTGAAAAGACTTCCACCATATTCGCATTTTTTAAAAAAGAAATCTTCCAAAATACGTTCTTGAAAGTCTCATAATCAGACAGTTTTGAATCTCGATTGCTGCAAATAGTAGTAATGCTTGATTTTTTTTGACTTACATTTTTAACAAGCTGTTTTTTTTTTTATTTTGAGTTATTTTGTTTATTTTATTTTATTACTTTTATTCTCAACTTTAGAATTAATAATTTCATCTACATTGCTTTGGGACTTTTTTCTTTAAAAAAATATTAAATAAGTAAATTTCACTTAAAGTTTGTTTAATTGCTCAGAATAGGGAGCTGAAAGAAGTAATTAGGAATGCATATTACATGTATGTTGCTAAATAAAAGCATGAGCTTTTAATTAACAATTTATAATATCATGATTTCCTGGTATATAGCATCAAAATTACACAGAGGCCCATTCAAATAAGGTAGATGTATAAGAAATTAGCTCTAAATCTAAATTTAATACTCAACTCAGTAATGTCAAATTTTTGTTGTTGCAAACATATATTCAGATGTAATATTTGGTACCTGAAGTAACAGAATAAAAAGAAGGACAATTCTCATGTGGACAATCTGCATGTGACCTATTTATTTAAGACTACAGTAGGTCTGTCATCTGTCTGACCACAAAATTATCAGCAGGCTTTCAATCCATCCCTCACCTAAATGAAACAGAGCCCTTGTCTGACCACTGCAATAGTCCACCAGAAAACCCATCAAGAGTGATGACTGAATCTTATCTCTAATGATCCCCTTCTCTGCCTCACTCACTCAAGAACTTCCAACAAATCTGCATACAAAGGAACTGCACACACACACACTCGCCCTAGTTTCTGTGAGACAGACGACACACACCGATAGCGGTTTCATTGGTGTGCCTGCCTGAAGAAGTCAGCTAAAGCCTGGAATGTTTCCCCTGCAATTAGCCCATCATTCCTGAAACCTCGAGAGAGTTGGTTACTATGGAGACAGTGGACAGCCAGGATTTCTTGTCCGCCTGCCCCTGAAGGTCCATGCTGAGAGGGAAATCTGAGCGTATCTTTGATTAAAGCATTGACTTATGAGCTGTGAGGAAGAAACTGAGCAAAAATAACGTAACACACAGAAGATCTGTGGAGGAAGATATGAAAAAAAATAAATACATTTTAGTAAAACGTAGTGATGTAATCCTGTACCTGCTATGTGGATGCATACGGTCAGATCCTCTGCTAGGTCCGGTGCTGAGAACCAGTGATCTCTGAGCAGCTGTTCCTGAGAGTTGCGGCCTACGGAAGTCGCAGACGAGCCCGCTGGGTCTGTGGGTCGCACAGAGGTGAGCAGCTTGACTGAAATGGTTTCCAAGGTGACGGGAGACTCGGGCTCTGAGGTTGATGAATCCTCTGCTGCCGGGAAACAGAAGCTGATGTCACCATGGTGATGAAGTAAATAAATTACAGGCACCGTTACAAAAATGCAGCTCTTTCTTTGCATCTCCTAAACTCTGCAGAATCATCTTTTCTGTTGTGTGACATCAGCTCCAGTAAAGAGAAAATCTCACAAATCTGATGATGTAATGCCTTACCATATGTACTCACCGTGTGTACCCACTTTATTAGGTACACGTCTTCAAATTATTCTAAACATTTATATCACATGACAGGGGCTCAATGTATCGAGACATCTAGACGTGGTGAAAATGACCCGGTGTTCAAACCGAGCACCAGAACGGGGAAGAAAGGAGATTTGAGTGACTATGAAAGGGGCATGAAACTGTGGCTGCAATACACACAAGCTTATCAAAATTGAACAACAACTGTTTGAACAATTTGAGTTTTGATTTCAGGTGTCACCATCAGACAGTGTGGTCTCGCATTTGGGGTAAACAACTCTAAAGCATTGATCCTTGCCTTGTATCAAAGGTGCAGCGTAGAGGTGGAAGTGTAATGGTGTATGCAAACCTTTGGCTCCTTTGTATCAATTAAACTTCATTGTAATGCAGCAGCCTGCTTGAATATTGTTTCTGAACATACTTAACCATTTACGACTACCCATCTTCTCATGACCATTTCCAATAGGATAACCCTTCATGGCATAAGGTGCGGGTCTTAAACTGTTTTTAAACATGATGTTTTAAAGGTCACTGAAAACCAACGGCCTCTTCAGTCAACTAATTTCAATGCAAAAGAGCATTTCTGGGATGGGACACAGCAAGAGATTTGCAGGATATAAGTTGATGTCAATGTGGAGCAAAATCTCTGAGGTATCCAACATTTTTTGAATCTATACCATAAAACATTAAGACGGTTCTTAAGGTAAACAGGGGGTCCAACCTCTAACAAGTGAGGTGTGCCTAATAAAGTGATCAGTGAGTGTGTTGGTATGTAAAAAAATAACAAGCATTAAATTCATGTGAGGGCTTTATGACATCTGGCTTGATGTCATACTCTGCTTGCCTGTGCCACATGAAATGAAGAACCCCTTGAAGAAAAAGGTCATTGAGTGTCAGACCTTATAATTAGCTCGGGGTTCGTGAACGTTTGATACTAATGGCTGCAGACAGCAGGGATGAGCTGAACGCTGACAGTGCCAGGAGTAAACATATACAGCATTTGTGAAGCAAGACCAGTTTCTCAAAACAACAACAACAACAACAACAAAAAAAATCTTTCATCTAATAATTCTTAAAAGGTTGAAAGATGAATTGGGGAAATAATTTATGCATCTGATGATCAAAGACACATCCAAGTCTTTATAGCTTCTACTTCTTACCCCGAGCTATCTGTGAGAAACTGTGTTGCTGGATCTCAGAAGTTCGTTGACCAATCTGACTTGCTATCTCTTCTCGTCCACCTCCCGCATCTGTCCTTTCACTTTCTGAGTCCAAAGTTGGCTGCACTGTAAGAGTTTCCCTTTGTTCTCCTTCCCTTCTTCCCACAGGGCTTGCTGTCCTTGGTTCCTCTGACTCCCGCGCTCTAGTCTCTGATCTTGTCTCTTCTTCATCTTGATTGAGAAACCCCTGTGGCTCCCAGTCCACATCAGGGGAGTCTAACAGCATTTCCAGTGTGTCAGTTCGAATCAAAGGAGTGCGTCCCAGCCGGGGGACACCCCTGCGTCGCTCACGATGGTGGCGTGAGCTCCCAACCGCTTCGGCCTCTGCGATGGCAATGTAAGAGAAGGTCAGCTCGAAGGAGTGTTGGCGAGGAGTCCCCCAGATGGACGGGGAGGAAGCTTGTCCTTCGTCATCGTCCGGATCTCCTGTCTCCACTTCTTCATCGTCATCATCGGACCACTCTCTGGCTGTTTGCAGATCACACATTTCTGACTCCTCGTTGCCGCCTGGATACAAATCAAGATAGGCAGTCATTGATTTACAAAGACGATGATGAAGACATCTTCAAGTAGTCCTAACACTAAGCAGTTTATTTGATCAGCAAGAGCCATTTTTGTGTTTTTTTTTTTTCTGACAGATGAAAGATAGAAACACATGAGGTTTTGAGATGAAACTTGTTTTGATGTTGCTATCAAAGTAATTGTGACATTGTTATTCTGACATGTAAATAAAAACTAAATGAGGTACAGAGGAGAGGCGAGAGCTTCTTACCATCGGTGCATGGAGGTGTTGAGTCTGGGGTGGATGCCACAGAGCCATATTCCTCTGGAAGAAAGCAGTTATATGTTACATCAACAAGCAGCTTCAGTTATTACAGCCAGAAACTAGAGATCAGGCCCAAAATCTGGGAGTAGCGGTGGACTCAGACATGAACATCCAGAGACATATAAAAACAGTTACAAAGTCAGTTTTCTATCACTTAAAGAACATTTCCAGCAAGATCCTGTTCTCACTAAAACTAGGATGATATAGCAACATCATCCCAGTTCTACAGTTCCTACACTGATTCCCTGTAGCTCAGAGAATAGACTTTAAAATGCTGTTTCTAGTTTATAAATCACTGAAAAGCTTAGCACCAAAATACATTAAAGATCTGCCGTTGTTGTATCAACCTTCCAGGCCACTCAGGTCTTCTGGTTCTGGTCTGCTCTGCATCACCACAACCAGAACCAAACATGGAGAAGCAGCATTCAGTTTTACCGGGAAAAAAATTGCAGCAAACTACAAAACATCCGAAACACTGAGTTCCTTTAAATCCTAAAATAGAGCTGCCTTTGATTCATAATAACGCTACCACTGTAATCATAACATTTTAAATATATTGGCTTGATGATTTTTATTTTAGCATTTAACAAACTGTATTGTAACCAATTGCTGTTCCGTTATTGGTTGCTGCAATATGTTTTTTTTTCTGGTGTGAAGAAGTTTGAACTGCCTTGTTACTGAAATGTGCTACACAAATAAATTTGTCTTGAGATGTACAACAAAACACAGTGAGATAAACTGTTCCATTATGTAGCTCAGCACAGATGTACCGCAGATGAGCAGGAACACACAAACCCCATAAACACTGCAGTACCACACAAGAACCAACTGTAAGAGCACTATAACTCTTTCCTTGCCTGCATTTCTTGTGAAAAGATGCTGCTAAGGCTAACAAATATTAATGCTGATAGAAAATATCAGACTAAGGGAACACAGTGTGTTCATCACTCCTAAGTGCATACTGTAGGTCACTGAATATTGAGTGGTACTGGTAGAAGTAAAAGGCTTTCACTGCATTAGATTGCCAGCATGACACCAGTGTATAAATCAAGCAGGCAGCCATTGCACTGGATGCAGCATATTCTGTGCAGCAGTAGTGTGAGCATAGAAAAATACTCGGCTACTGTAACTTAGCTTTAGATTAGATTGGGGGACATAAATTCAAAGCACAACAGAAGCATTCAGGAAGGAATAATTTACGATCTGAACATGACTCCATGCAAAGGCTTCCTGCACACAACCTGCAAATTGAAACATGAAAACAATAAGAGTGTGCCTCTGCACTGCAGTGATCCATTTATTGTTTATTCGTGGTAAAAGCAGGAGAGAGGAAGACGGGACGAGCTAACACATACGATGATGTGAGAAAAAGATGCTGAGGTGGGTTACGCACATCTATGAGATTGCTGCTGTGCAAGCACGCACAGAAACAAACACAAACAAGACTTACGGCATTGGGAGAATCCTAAAACCTGGCCCATGCTCCATCAAGGCATTGCTGGGCCCATCCAGTCTGGAAGCCCCCCTCCCTCATCCACTGCTGGCACTCACGTTGTGTGGATTCACTCTCTTCATCCGTCTCCTGTGAAAGCAGCTTCTTCCCTCTCCTGCCTCTGTTACTCAGCAACCCCGCCCTGCCTCACTCCACTCCAGCATCCTCCCCTCTGCCGCCTCCGCTCGTCATCTAATTTTGCGTCGCTGTGACTGCAGCCGTAGGAACGTACGCTACAGGAAAGGGAGAGGAGCGTGAGCGCCTGCTGTCATTTTTTCATTCACAGCCAGTCCATGCCTATCTGTTTCTAATCACGTGGTTCCAGCTTTAGGAGCAGGAGACAGGGAGGAGACAGGGAGGGATAAGTCATTAATAATGCAGCACACACACAGATAAAGATGCAGGCTTCATCATAATGCAAAATAAACCTGCATGGAAAGTTTGCTTCAATGAGTTACATATTCATCTTAAAGATTATCATATGCAATGATTAAAGAAATTAAAGCATAGCTATGAAAAAGATGTCAAGTAGGGGGCAGTGAAGTGCCAGAATAAACCTGATCCTGATAGAAACGTTTAAGAGTTGGGAGGGCAAAACACATAACAGGAAAAGTGTTCTTAATTCTTTTGTTTCTTTTTAACTTTAACTTTCAAAGAGGAAAGTTGAAACTGTGAAATGGAATTTTAAAACTTAAAATTCCATTTTAAGAAAGAAGTATTCATTGACAACCACAAACTTTAGTGTACTTTGTTTAGATTTTATGTAATTGACCATTTCATGTTACATTTTCATCACAAATAAATATTTTTGGCTATTTCATTTTATATTAATGGTTTGCTGTCATTACCAAACACAGCAATCAAACACCAAAATAGCGATATTTTTTTCACAGATGTTGAGAAAGCATTTAACATCTGACTGAGATTATAGTAGCAGAGTGCAAATGCGATCACTGTGCGTGTGTTTACTGGAGGCAAACGAACACAAATAAAGTGATGCAGCCAGAGATCAGGGTAAGTTAATAAAAGGTTTAGTTGTATTTATAACTGGATGAGAAGAGTGTCACATAAAGTCTTTAGCAGCACTTAACCAGGTCGGGAACTGAAAATACACAAAAGAAAAAGAAGAAAGGAGATAAGTCAGTTTTACAAATTATAGTGCAAATTTATTCTTATCACACTATCAAAGTTTGTAATATTTATATCATGAAAAACTGTCTGGCCTCCAATAAATGTTAACAAAATTTTCCTGGAGTCAGGTGCTTTCGAATATGACAATTTATAGCATTTGACTGCAATGCTATAAATTACAGTAAATATATAGCATTAAAAATTGCTATAAATTTTTAATGCTATAAACTGCAATTTTAAATTACAATTTTAAATTGTAATTGTTTAAAACTACAATTTACATTTTTTTTATTGTTTTTAAAATTACATTTAATCATAGAACCTTCCACATTTCTTGACAGCCCTGATAAAAATGTATAAAAAGTCTGCAGTAGTCAAGATCACAATTCAGAAACGTCCACCTAATTGAAGTACATTTCAATTCCGTACATTTATTCGGTACTGAAAAAAAAACAAAAAAAACTTGTTCCTAAGATTTTTTTAAACCAAATATAAGGGGCATTACTACTGCTATACCTCTACTGTTAACATGACATAGCAATGATTTCCTCTACATCCAACCATCCATCCACACACAAGCTCAATTCATGTGTCAATTCCTTCCATAATAGCATCTTCCCTACCACGGCTGTTAAAGAACATCAAAGACCAAAACAAATCCACACAGAGCTGGAATAGACAACAAGACCATCAGCAAAAAGCTGCAGAGAAAGAGACACTGTTCTTGAGAGTAATTCAGTAAGAATGAAATACAGGCTGGTCATCAACTATGCTGTCAACATGTTGCCTCATAAGGTCAAGCTAATCATGAGAAAGGGGAGGGATCAGCTTACAGTACACGACAGTAGTTTGTTAACGACCGGATCAGGGCATATCTGCAAACCTTTCTTCAATTCCCAAGATAATCTCTTCATTATTCAGAAAAAGTCTTGAGAAATTGTGGTGGTCAAATATGACCAAAATCAAGATCTTGACTCACTGTGTTCAGAGGAAGAGAAATGCTAATTATGACTCAAAGAAAACATTCTTTATGGTCTAGCATGGGGGTGGAGATAAGATGCTTGGGGCAGTTTTTCTGCTTGGGATTAATAATAACTTCACTGCACTAAGAAGCCAAACAACCAGGTCATATCTGACCTTAAAGAATATTCTTCTTTATTCAGCCAGAACACTAAAGATGGGTTGTGACAATAGCATGACAATGACCTCCACAAACATATCAGCTGAGAAACAAGTGGCTAAAGAAAGAGCACAAAAAGGTCAAGGAGTGGATGCGGAAAACTCAAGACCTCAATTCTCCAGAATTGAGGTTTTGAAGCTAAAACTTTGAGTTGTGAAGTAGCAGCCAAGAAACATGGATCTGGTTTAGAGTTTCTAATAAGCGTCCAATAATGTCCTAAATGTCTTCAGATGAATCATGTTTACAGTAACAGAATGTCCCTAAGCAGAGCAGCAAGGTGCTTAGTGAGTAAAATACAAAATAAGATGAAACAAATCACTCATGCAATCCTGATAATGGGATTCCTTTGCATTGCGTAAAATGTACTCTTAATAATCCAGGGGATGTGTGCACACGCAGGCCATCTGTTGTGCCTCACTGGCCAGGTGATTATCCAGTAGAGTTTCATAGGAAAGAAAGGGTGATGAGTGGGTGGAGCAGAGAAGATGGATAACTAAACAGATTATCTGATAGAAGAGTGACCGTCAGAACAAGGTGGAGAGAGGAGTGAGATTAAGACTGACTGTGACCAAAGGATCTCGGACACTGGAAATTGTACAAGTCAGCTAAAGGATGAGCAAATGGGACTCTCGATTTTAAATTAAAAACCCTCTTTTTTATTTGTATTAAAAGCAATTTGTTTATCTGGTAGGGCTGGCACAGCTTAGGTATTGCCCTGGACCTGTTGAGGAAAACACACGGCCGGCGGAGGAGCACCAGGAGGAGACGGGCCGCCGGCAGGTCGAGCAGGAAGCTTGAGCAAAGGCTACGTTGCGTGATGAGGACAGCCAGGCGTGCCAGCAATGTGGAAGTGCCCTCCTTTCTCCGGCAGCTTGTTAAAGAGACGGAAAAAATGGTAACGTTCTTCTTCAAAGGGGGATCCAGGGAAAGGGGCTGTGAGGAGGAGGACGATTTAGAAGACAAAGACGCAATGCCAAGCCCCTACCTGGACCGCCCCAACTTGGAGAAACATGTTGCAGAAGGGGGTTCTAGTTTGGGGTTGAACTACGCTGTGGCCAGCATGCAGGGCTGGAGGGCTCAAATGGAAGATGCCCACACCTGTATGCCCCAGCTGAAGGGAGACCTGGCGGACTGGGCGTATTTTGCTGTTTTTGATGGACATGCAGGCATCACAGTGGCCCAGTACTGCTCCAGAAACCTACTGGATCATATCCTGACAACAGGTACACAACTAATATTGATAATACCTTCAGTATGGTTGAATATTGATGCAAAACTTACAGTTTTTACGGACTAGAAACACAACAAAACAGGAAGAAGAATTTGAAAGAATTGGAAGAATTTGAAAATGTTTTGGGAATTCCATGAATGAATAAATCTTAACCCAAAAGGCTTACAGAGCAGATCATCAACTAAGCCAAACAGAGAGCCTCAAGTGCTTCTCCATCAACTCTTTGTTTTATACTAACCCACCATTAGATTGACAGTACAATCTTTTAAAACCTACAAACGGGTACCAAGCAACCAGTTGAAAAGTAGACAGCTAAAATCTAATGGACATTATAAAGACTTGTTGACCCCTAGCCTAAATCATTGCTCCTACATGCAGTGCATACATTCATCTGAATGCCAAAATATTGTTTTCAACAGGTGGGATCAAAGCAAACGAGGACCCTGACCAGGTGAAGGAGGGAATCCGCGAGGGATTCCTGGGCATCGATCGCCACATGCACAAAATGGCTCGCAAGGACAGTTGGGACAGAAGCGGCTCTACCGCAGCAGCTGTCATGATTTCTCCACGGTATATTTACTTCATCAACTGCGGGGACTCGCGCACCTTCCTCTGTCACAATGGCCAGGTGGTCTTTTACACAGAGGACCACAAGCCATTTAATCCCAGGGAAAAGGAGAGGATCCAGAACGCAGGCGGCTCGGTTACCCTGCAGAGGATTAATGGCTCATTAGCCGTTTCCAGAGCACTGGGAGACTTTGACTTCAAAGAGGTGGACTGGAGACCACAAACGGAGCAACTGGTGTCACCAGAACCGGAAGTGTACGAATTGGAAAGGACACCCGAAGATGAGTTCCTAGTGCTGGCATGTGACGGCGTGTGGGATGCCATCGGTAATGAGGAACTGTGCGCATTCATACGCAACCGTCTCCAGGTGTGTGATGACCTGAGGGACATCTGTACCCAAGTCATTGACCTCTGCCTATATAAGGTGAGACGTAAGACCAAAGTAAATTACACAAGCACCAAGAGGTATCAATTTTAATCTCTAGTTTGTGATTAAGATGTAGATTTAATATTGCCATTGATTTTGACATTTGTTTTTGCACATTTTACACAAAAGGAAAGGAATACGGTCTACTTTTTGCCACCTAAAAACACACATCATTCTAGTTTATTTTCCTTTGTCCTGATGCTAATCATAACAACAAAGCAATAAATTGCAAAATAGTAAGAATTCAAGATCGCAAATCTAATATCCAATCTAACCACACAACAGACTTGATTATTTCACTCATTTGTCTGTTCATTCTCTTTTATTAGATTATTGCAATCATATAGCAACTGCCAAAACTAAGTTTACTGATTTTACTGTCTTATATTGTTGTCAGTCCAATACCATAATACAGATCTTTTCAACAGGCAAGTCTAGAATCAAGTGTGTGTTTCAGTATTTTGCTCTGAAGTGAACTTGCAGAAAATCACCAAAACATCGACAGACTCCACTAGAACTCAACTAGTGGTTGTTTATAGTCTCACTAAATGCTACAGCAGGCAGATTTATAAATCAGCAGCCTCACACTGACAAAAAAGGTGAGCTAAGCAGGCTCTCAGTGACGCACCTAATTGTTATGTAAGCGGATTCTACTCCTGGTTGATCAAAAATACCGAGGAGCGCTTTGCCTGACCTATATATAGATACACTAAGAGATCCTTAAACATTAGGTAGGAGCAAGAAAAGCTGCACATGGTTGGGATTAACACTGAATGTGAGCTTGTTGACGAGAGCTCAGCAGAACAGTGGAAGACACTCCCCCTCTGAGTTTTAATCCTTCCCTCTGTGTGTTGCTATTTATTTCACCTGAAAAGGCTTTAGTGTATCTATAACACTTCCTGTTCCAGTAGACTGATCCTCACTCTACTGTGTTATACAGCTCTGCAGTTATAACACAGTCATGATGTAACCTGCATTTTATAAAAGCTACATGCCATAGTCAATTAACATCACCAATTATATTATTTGTTATTTCTGTAGATTTAAAACACTGCATATGCAACAAATGACTATAAAGCCAATAGCCTAAATTACTCAGATCTGACCATCTACTTATAAATAGTTATTGAGCAATTCTTTTACCACATTAGGTTGATTAATATTTGATCTATCATACAGCCCTTAGTTAAAGTAACACATGATAAAATTAATGTAATTAAAATATAATGCTGGGTATAATTAAAATAGTAGCAACGCTACTAGATTATTGATATATTTTATTTAATGTTTTTTTTTTAGGTTTACCACTGTTAATAATTATAATAATAATAACTTTGTCTCATTTCCTCTCAGGGACTAATGTTTTTGCTGAAAGGAAGCTAATTTAATTTTACATCTGCCTGGTGTATGAATAATTTTGGACTTACCTGTATTAATAATCCTCTGCTTCCCTCTGTAGGGCAGCTTGGATAACATCAGCATCATCATCGTGTGCTTCCCTGGAGCCCCCCAGGTGTCGCAGGAGGCACTGCAGCGCGAGGCAGACCTGGAGCAGCACATTGACATGAAAGTGGAAGGTGATTGGATGGCTTTGCAGAAGTTAACACTAACTTTTATCAGACTGCTTTCATCTTCCATGCATTTTTCATCTCAAATTGTTGCCTCTGCAGAAATCATTCAGATGATGCGATCCAAGGATGAAGACCCTGACCTTCTGTATGTGATCAAATTCCTGGCTGCAGAGGAGATACCGGGGCTCCCAGCAGGGGGAGGCATCACCAGCAAGTGAGTTAAATAACATTGTGATTAATAATCCATAACACCGTCAGCTTTAATAGGTCAAAGCAGAAATGTGTGGACTGAAACACTTTTACCTGTTTGCAGGAGAGACTGCATCATAGGAGCTTATCAGAAACACATCATGAATCTCAGGACGCAGGAACCTATGGTGAGACATTCATGCATTTCATTCAGTCATCATTGCTCTTTGGAACACAATTACTGCTTTTCAATATGTTCATCTTTTTGTCTAGTCAAAAATGAAAAGTACTGAGTAGCAGATGTCATGAAATTCCAAAAATTGAAAGTGAGAATCTTTGCCCTTGACAAGAATTAGAGAAATAATTAAAATCAACTAATGGTACTGGGATTTTTTACAGGATTGGAACAATTTGCAATTGAGAAATGATTGATAACGTTTAGACAGTCCAACTGGACTAACTCATTTAATTGCAACTTTACAGGACATTGGGGGATCAGAGGAGGACTCAAGCTAACGTCATAACCACAGAGTCAACACCGGCTTCAAGTTTTACATTTTAGTTGAGCATTTAACCAAGAGGACAATGCTTCCTGTGATATACATCCTGAATTTGTCCTCATGTTTTTATTTTCTGGTCAATTAAAAGAATATACGGATCACTGTGTTGATTTTTGACGCTGTGTTTTTCTGTATTCACAGTATTAACAGATCGCTATGGTAACAAAGGTTTTCTGATTTTCAGGCCAATACTCAACTTAATAAGTAGGGCGGCAATCAAAACTATGCGCACCTCAAAATCACAGGGTTTTGTGACGTAAACTGTGATTCAGTACCAGAATTATCTCGAGTTTATATTGTCATCAATTATAATCTGGTTAACTACAAATAAATTTCAGCTGCCTGACAACAATTTTCTACACTTTTGCTCATTCACATCTTTTGTGTGATTTTTTTGTGCCATCATTTCGTAGGGTTTTATTGGCACCAAACATAACATTACCAAAACATTGAATATAAGTAATTGACAGCAACATAATTGTTAAAGACTTGCTGCCAAACACAGATTAAAAGCCCAACTGTTCCATATGATTCATCATTTTACATAATGTTTTTTGATGTTAATTGTTGTTTTTACTTTATTTGTAAAGTAGCCTTGAATGCTATGAAATGCAATATTACAATTTGGAATAAGGCAATAACATGACAAAATGTGGAAAAAGTGAAGAACTGGGAATATTTTCCAAATGCATTGTATATGTAGTACTTCCCATTACTCCACATTTCTCAGCGATAAGGCATAGAAACTCTTCATATGAGGAGCGAAATGACAAATGACGGGAAACTGCTGATTTTCAAACCACACAGAAAAAAAAAAAACAGATATACATTTTCTGCGGATTACGTTACTCTTTTTATCTCTGGAAATAAATAGTTTTCCTGAAGTCTTGAGAAACAGAGGTAAATGAATAGAAAGAAAATGTTGAAGACACATTAACCACGACTGAAGAAAGTCAGAGGTGGCGACACAGGAGAAGAAAGAGAGCGTCACGTTAGCGGGTTCTTTCCGGGAATTAGCATTTCTGTAGCAGGTCACAACATGTGCAATGAACTCTTTGTTTTGTGTAAACAAGTCCCTAACAGACATCGGACTTTCAGCAAAACAAGTGCTACCGTAAATTATGCTGTATGGAATTATGCTGCCTCTTTACTCCCTTCAATGATGTTTGTCAAATCTAAACTGTGAATAATTTAGTTAGGCTTGCATTTTTATAAGCTTATACTGAATTTTTTCCCAATCTATAACCAATGGGCGAGAGGCCGGGTAAATCCCGGACAGGTCGCCAGTCCATTGCAAGGTATTGTCACACAGGATAATCAACCATACACAAACGCACACTTATACCTAAGTATAAGTAACTACTTAACGTAACATTCATGTAGTTGGACTTGTCTTTGACTAATATTTAAATTGGTTTCATGTTCTAAAACACTTAAATAAGTGTAAGTGTAAAATGCAAAGAAAATAGGAAATAGGAAGAGACCAAACACTTTTTCATAGCACTGTAGATATTATGTTTTTATAAATAACCGTATTCAGATTACAGAACATCCACAATAAAAGCAAACTTGTGCAGCCAAGCCTTGCTTTAAAAATCCCTGAAAGCAATGGTGCATAATCATCCCTCCTTGAAGAAGAACTGTTCAATCATTAGAAGCCCAAAACCAGTCGTTGCCCATGGTGAGGCCAACTACTAAACATTAACTATATATAAAACTGCCTGGACTACAATGTGAAAGCTGAAAGTCAGATGGTGGAAAAAACTTATTTTAAAAATCAGCTTTTTCCTAATTTTACCACTAGAAAACATACCATCCCCATTTAAAGCCACCTACAGCCTACGATGGCCTTCAGGGAGCTGTCATGTTTAGCAGTCACGGGGTTTTCAGAATGTGTTGTAGTGGTGTGGGGACGATTCGCACCTCTGTATTAATTAACTGAGCAGAGTTTGTATTTGACAGTCCGTCCTCTTGCCAGAAAAAATCCTGACAAGTCAGATCATAAAATAATTAGACTCCGACATTTTGCTATACCAGAGACACTGGTGGACAATAGAAAGCAGGAAGGTAAAGGAAAGCCTGGAACTTTTTGGAGGAAAAAAAGTGAGTATTGGTTGAGTTTTCCAGTGTAAGACAATATAGACCTTCTTGATGTTGCAGCTTAAGAAAAATGTTAATATTTCCAAGTCTTGCAAGTGTGACATTTGAGATCAAATTTTCCTTCTGCTGAGCTAAGAAGCTGTTTTTAAAGACTAAGAGTGAATAAGTCCAGCTAATGCTCTCAGGAAATGCCTGCAGACATCAATATGTGTATTTTTCTTATTAAGAAAGAAATCCTATTGCCCTATTTTGTAGTATTTTCTGATTTCTATCATTTGTGTTAGTACTGGCAAATATTTCTAAACTACCAGTCAGTTTTTCCAGTAAAGTTGGTAAATTTTAGCGGAAATCAAGTTCAAAGGGAAGAGAGATCGTCAACGAATAATTTCCAGTACACATTCATGTAAAATAACCAAAGAATACTGGTGTCTGTTTTAAAAACAAGTTACTATACTGTATTTAGACTGGAGTTAAAAAATATTAATCCAATGCAATGTTTAACAAAAAAGGTGGAAAATTAATAAAAACATACAACGATGAAAATCATACATTTTAACAACACTGGACTGTCCTGCAGAGGTGAAGCATTTCGAAGCTTCCTAAGAGAGGAATGTCCACTCGGCATGCATAGCAAAGAGGCAGGAACGCTGATGCTCTTTACTGAATATTATAGTTATGCAAGTTTTGGAGCAACAGTCAGCCACAATTACAGGTACATCTCAAGAACTAGAATACTGTGCAAAAGCGCAGCATCACCACAGGCTGGCAGTGACAGTCAGGTAGACAACTCTAAAGTAAGCAGTCTTCCCCACAACTGTGTGGGCCACCACACGGCTGTAACACGTTTTTTTCTGACAGTTCTCAGGGAGTCTGGATGATTTTAAAACCACGCTATTCAACCTTTACTTACTATCTATATTTATAAGTTGTTGGAGTTCATTCATTTTTGGTCTCTGTGCTCCACTAGGTCCGTTTACCAGTTTCAGGACCTGACCAGAACCCCTGAGTGTAAATTACCTTGAGAAATAATGAGATTAGGTTATATATAAAAGCAGACTTTAATGCCAAAAAATGATCAGCCATACATGTCATACAGATGGATCAGATACAGAGTGACATTCACCGTCCAGCGCTGGGGCCACACTTGGCTCACCTTATGGATGTAACCAAGAGAGGCAAGGACTGTAGCACGAGTTTAGCTTTTTATTCCCTTCTGCAATCTGTACCCTCCGAGGCTTGTCTAATCAGTTTCAGTCTGTTTATGTATGATTTCAGGCAGACACACATAAACATGCAGCTGCAGCGCGTGCGCAGCTAAAAGAGGCTAAAAGAGACAAGAGGAAAAGATAGAACCTACAACAAAGCTTTGTAATATTTTATTTATATTTTAATTACTAACACTTTTAGCAAGCTTATATTATTTTTTTTAGTAGCATAGTTTTTTTAATATGGAGATTTTTATCAAATATACATTAATTGTATCACTTTTATTGTCTATATTTAAATATTTGATATGAAGTTTGATTGATTTTTTGTATTTGAATACTTGACCTAAAAAGTGACATACATGAGACTCTTCCATCTGTTGTTGTCTTGACAACATAAAATATTTGAGAAAACCTACGAGGAAAACGTTCACGGTGTTGCCATAATGGGGCCGCAGGGCCGGTCTGAGTCACATGACCAGCAAAATGAACTGATTAAATCACCTGTGTAAAAGCTAGGAGCCGACCAGAGACGCGTCATCGGGTTAATGTGACCAGAGGGCAGGCAGCACCGTCCCTGACCTGTAATCACATTCAGTGATTTTTCTCCTGTTGTGTATTGCTGACCTGCAGCCGGGTCCACATGCCTCTGAACGCGGGAGCGGAAGCCTGTTACGGCGGCGTGCCGGACGCCGGGCGGCCGGGCGGCGAGGGCGCCTCGGAGACAGCCCCCCTGCTCGCCCCGGAGGAGCCGGTGTATCAGCCAATGAACAGGCAGCAGCTGGAGGCCGCCGCTGGGGGACCGGGCTGGAGGGCGGTACGCTGTTACCTGGTGGTGCTGTTCTGGCTGGCATGGATGACTATGCTCGCTGTCGCCATCGTTGTCATAAACCCGAAACCGTTTCCGACGACGCTGAAATGGTGGCAGAGGAGTCTGTTCTTCCAGATCCAGCTCGAGCCGAGCCTGCACGTGCAGGACGAGAGGTCAGGGGGCATCGACGGTAAGAACAAGAGGAAATGTGACAGCAAATGTGTAATTTTGAGACATGTCAAATTATGAAACAAATTACCCAGTAGAGTAGAAAAAAAATAGTTAAGCTTTTTTTTTTTTTTTTATCCTAATTTACTAGATAGCAAAAGAAAATGTTATTTATTTATTTATTTATTTACTTATTTGTACAGTTTTATGTAGTAGCATTTTCATAAAATTGTTTAATCAAAAAATAAAAATGTAAATTCCAATCTACTACTTCTGGAACAATATCAAACCTGGAGATGTTTGGGGAAAAACAAAATCCTCATTACAGCAAACTCTCCACGGTTGCTGTATTTGTGCAAGTAGTTTTTCTCTCAGCACGTCTGCTGTGGCTGGTTTAGCTCCGTTTTGACAGTTGTGAATCTGTCACCGGCTGCATGGTCCGCTTAAATATTTGAGTTGCTTTTCTTTCTCTTTAAACAATATTGATTTCAAAATTTGCATAAGTGAGTAAAAATCAGCCAAAGGACCTGTTTACAATGACCTATCCCCATAATCAAAGCAGGTAAGTATAAAGACTTTTAGTTCCATTTTTGTTGATACTTGATCGTATTAAACAGATGCATACATATCCTAACCACAGAGTGGATCATTCATCAAAGAATATTTGCTGAAAGTCACATGGCAATCTTTTCTTCTCTCTTTTTTTAAATGTATGCCTGTTTTTGTGAGTAATTTTCTGTTTCGGGTCACAAATTTTCACAGATGTCAATGTAAATTTAGGACTATGAGCTGATCCATAGTTTGGGATTTCAATTGGCTGCAGGGATTTCTAACTTACACGGAAAATCTTTGTCATTTGAGCTTATTTTACTGCCGTTTAAAATGATATTGTTTTTTAGGTCTACAAATGTTACACATCTAATGTGAGCTGTGAATTATATGTGGTTGACTTTCAGTCCATTTTTGGGAAATACCACGCAATCATGTTTAGTCTCAATTCAGGCAAATTCCTATTGATCCAATATTTGACAGAAATCAGTTATTTTATTTGAAACACTTGTGTCACCATCTGGTGGTCAGACTGACTGACATCATGCTGAAATTTAGCACTAACTTGTCTTTTAGATATAGAGGATGGATTGTACATACACTTATTTGAAAATCCTGTTTAGCATTAGCAGAATTGATCATCTACATAACTGAGAAAATTGCCAATGTTAAAATTTTCAAGCTCTGTCTAATTTGGCATTTGACAGCTAAAACCTAGCATAATTATGTTTTATGTAATTGTAAAAAAAAAATTCAAGTAAATCCCAGCAGAGCTGCGCTGTCAGACTGGATAACTAAGAAAATCTAAACCAAACTGTCCAAAAAAAGAACTAATCAGTAAAGAATCGCATCCTAAATTAGTGAAATTTTAGTTGGTCCATGTCAGAACTGTGCAAAACGTTACAGTTTAGACATCTTACAGAGCCAAAAAGCGTTGTTGTTTACAAAAGTGGGTCAAAGTTCTTTCAGAGACGCGATACAGGCCGATAAGGTCTACATACAGAAGATGATTACTTCAAGATACTGCTAAATGTGGAGTTTCCTTCCTCTACTTCAGCATTTCAGCTTTGGTTTGGTACATAACATTTAAAACAAAAAATATTACAGATGGTGGCCCTTTTTGCAGTGTACGAGGTGACTGAGTCCTATATGATGGAAAAGATGGCGCATGGCATTTTTTTATTTTGGCCGAGGCTGTTCATCTACCAACAATTCACTAAAACTGTTGATGCTGCCCCATCACTCAGATTGTAAGGGTGTATTTGGACAGAAAAGTTGTTGACTTCCTTTAAATCTCGACTAAAAACCCTCCTGTTCAGATTTGTATTTGAAACGTAATCAATTACGAATTTAACGATGACACTTGATGTAATGTTTTGATTGTTGATTCCATGTTGCATGACTTTGTGTTTTTGTGTTTATGATGTGAAGCACTTTGAAATGCCTTGTTGCTGAAATGTCCTTTACAAGTAAAATTTGATTGATTGTATTTAAAGAAATTAGTTAAACTTTAATATTTTCTCTGAAGAGGTGTGTGAGCGCCTTCCCTACCTCAGGTCTTTGGGAGTTGGAGCTCTAATCCTGCAGGGTGTGTTTCATAAAAAGGCAACTCCAGCTTACCTCAGTGAGGTCACTGAGGCCCTGGAAACAAAGGCTCAGATCCAGCATCTGCTTGCAGAGAGCAACAAAGCAGGTAAGTATAAGGACTTTTGGTGCATTATAAAATGTTGTTTTTTACTACAATTAAAAAACAACATTTTTATTGTTGTTTTCCTGCAAAAACAACACCACCATGTTTGGGAATGTGGTCTTTCAGATCTAAGGGTGGTGTTGAACATATGTGAAGTGAATCTGCTGGGACAGGAGGAGATGCCCGGAAAGAAACCGTCGAACCGTTCAGCTACTGTACGAGTGAAAACGACGGTCATGGCATCACACCAATGTGCTTATTAACAGGCATTTTCTTTTCTCCAGGCTGCATTAAGGTTCTGGTTGGAGCAAGGTGTGGCCGGATTTGTCATCTGTGACTCTGACCCAGCATATTCGGTGGAGGTAAATATGTTACTGATGTCTTTAATCGTGGTACAAGTGCTATTCTCATGAATTCATGTCTTTTTGTATTAAACGTATCAGACTCTGCAGGAGTGGAGGAGAGTGTTTGAGGAATTTACCACTCAACAGGAGGAAAGGTGCAACTTACTGTCCCAAGTTTTCTTTTTTTTTTTTTTTTTTGCATTGTGAGATGTGCAAATAAATATGCAAGTCCACGTTTTTCTGCAGGATTTTGTTGGTAGAACAGACCTCAGATGTTCTGCGCCCGCTGAACGCCTCGACGTTGATAAATGTGGTCATGAGGTCCATCTTACCAAAGTCGGAGCAGCCTCTGTCTGCTGAGGACGTAGCTGAAGCTGTAGAGACGCGGCTGCAAACACGACAGGAAGACGTATGGACCAGCTGGACAGTAAGATATTATTATGCAAGCTTATTTAATCTAACTTGGTCTGTGTAGGTCAGTGGTTTCTAACTCCAGGTCTTGAAAGCTACTGTCCAATGACTTTTAGATTATTCCCCTTCACAATACTTGGATGAAATGAATAACTTCCTGTCGGGACTCTGGAGAATTACAAGGATGAGTCGAAAAGTTACGGAACAACGCCTTTCAAGGTCTAGGGTCAATCCCCAGCTTTAGGAATGTGTGTGTGTGTTTTTTTTAAATAACTCAAGTGTACAGTAGGGATTTTATAAAACTTTTAAAATCTACTTGGATGTGTGATTCTTGTTTTTTGCATGTTCAGTCTATAGGAAACCAGTGAAAGGACTTTAGAACTGGGTGACGGGCACTGATTTGTTAAATGGCTTTGTGTTTGTCTGATGACATGTAATATAGAGCTGTGCATCATCTGCATATTTATGGTAACTAATCTTATGTGTTTATAGTCTTATTATGTAGATATTAAATAGGAGGAGCCCCTAGATGGCATTTGGCCTCTTTTTTTTTTAAGGCAAGAGCTGAAATGTAGCTTATTCAGTGAAGGGCAAATTGTTTAACATGGAAAGATAAAATTGCTGTATTTAAGGATGTGGGAAGATTTGAGTTATTTACTTGCAACTTTGGTATTTCCTTTCATTTCAAGCCTGAATACTAGGACAATGTTATAACAGCTTTATATCAAGTCCTGCAAAAATGCAAAATGTTTTTCCCCTCCCCTTTTAAACTGTAAATTTATTTGCACTCACACAAGACTTTAAAACTGAAATCTGGAAAGAAATTTAGTTGTCATATGTTTTTATTACATTTCCACAAAGACTGATTCTAAAAGTACTTGTCATATATTCATATATTTTTCTTGTCATTAGATTGCATTTTTTCTTTTACAAACATCAGAATTAAAACCTGAAAACAGAAATAAAATTGTGGGTCTTTGAAAATAATATATCTTATAGTAGATATTTATTTATTTATTAATTTATTTATTTTTTGAGAAGGGGATTTAACATTCATTAAGGTTTCTTTAGCTGGAGAGATGGCAAAATTGACTCTTGGACTTGTAAAGATTGCAGACCGCTGCCATATAAGATGCACAAAAATGCAACCCCTTAAATCTGGTTGTAAATTATGTTTGGAAAACTTGGATTCCTCCTAACTCGTTTTAATTGTGGTGTTGACTGTATTCCAGTAATATTTTGTAACATCTGCAGGTTGGAGGTGAAGTGCCCGTTGAGCTGAAGAGGTTATTCCTGGTGCTGATGATGACTCTGCCAGGATCTCCCGCTTTCAGATACAGGGAAGAGATCGACCACACATGGGTAAAATCTTAGCAGTCCGGACGTTATCGGGTTTAAAACCCAAAAGGCTCATGTAAAGAAATGAACCACTATTTCCCCGCAGAGTAATGAGATAACCAGATTTCTTAAGGATTATTCTCACTATTTGCTGCCAACTGTTTTTTTTTTTTTTTAATGTATTTTATTCCTGCACCTTTTAGGACAAAGAGTCAAAGCACTCGGAAGTTGCTCTCTTCTCCACTCTCAGCCACTCCAAATCCAGAGAAGAAGCTCTCCTCTACGGCAGCTTGACGCTCCTTCCCTTCAACGCCACCTACAATTTTTCCTCGAGTTCGTTTTCCAACTCCTCCGCTTCTCCTCGTCCCGTCCTGGCCTTCCTGCGCTCCTGGGGTTGCGTGCAGTTCCTCGTTCTGCTCAACATGTGGCCCGAGCCGCTCTCCCTGGACCCGGCCTGGGCTCCCGGCCTGCCTGAAAAGGGCGCGTTTGTGGCCAGCACAGGAATGAACCGCATGGGTTCAACGTATCTGTACTCTCTCAAACTGCAGCCTTACGAAGCTGTCGTCATCAAGCTGTTTAACCCAGGAGGCTACTGGTAGACATTTAGCTGTGTTGATTTAATTATCAGGATATGTTGTCATAATAGCAGGATTTTAAACGTCTGGCACATGTGCTGTGAAGACCTGCTGCATTTGAGCGTCAAACTTTCTGTGCTGCTCCAAGCTTAATCTGTTGGATGACGATTTGGTCATAGAAAATGGTCTGCAGAGTTAAATAGAAGTTAATTATTTATTTTAGTTCAGATACTTGAGGTCTGCATTACTGTAGACCAAAAGAACGTTTTAGAAATAAAACAAATAAATTTCTCTTGGTTATTTCACTCAACTAGTTTAAACACAAATCAAGAGCCATGTTCTCCTTATGTAGCTGAAGTATTTTTGCTTCAAGCCCTTCATGTGATGTTTGTAAGCCAAATAAATTTGTGGTAATTTGCCAACTGTTTATATTTATTTTACCAGTTTTGTCTCGAGAAAGCAACATACAGTGCCTTGCACAAATATTCATACCCCTTTAATTCAGTTTGAGATTCAACCACAAAACTTGGTTGAACTTTGTGAAGTGAAATAAAAAAATCTGATTGTTTTTTATTTTACAAAAATCTGAAAATTGTTGTACTGGTTCAGCCTTCCTGACCCTGCTGAAGAATGGTGCTGCCATCACCATGTCACGCGGGGAATATGTTCCCAGGTATTTCAAAATCCCAGGATGGATTTTGAAATATTGTACAGGTTTTTTGCAGCTATTTTATAACTATGTGGTATTTTAGTCTTTTACATACAGGTAGAACAAAATGCACTGCAGTTTGTGGTTATGATGTAGAAAGCACAATAAGTATGAACACATTTTGCAGTGGACAGTATTATAGATTAGACCCTCTCACCATCTTCAGTTTTAGTTTTGGATTGCCACTAGGTGGTGCTACAGCCTTACAGCTCCATGGGCTGCATTACAACTCAATGCATTTAAAGGAGATGCCATCAACATTTTTACTTTTTTATTTTAGTTTTGGCTCCGTTACACCTCCGAGTTTTGGAAAAGTTGTCATCAGTCCACATATGAAGTGTTTGCTGTTTGGCTTTCTAAGAATTCCTGAGGCATCACTGCCCTTGTCAAGTTAGCTTGAAGTTGTACTTGGATTGAAATGGTAAATTGCTTTACAGCCCTCATAAATCTGTAAACATAAAAGTGCTTCTGGCAGCACTGCGACATTCCCAGTAGACCAACTCAGCACGTTCTAAATGTAAATGATTTCCACTGAAAATGCCACCGACTCCAATTTGACCTCACACATTTTTATTTATGGTGGAAATATTTTATTGCATTACTCCATTTTTACAGCTCAAATAACTACTTACACTTCATAAAGAAAATGTGCAGGAAGAAACATGTACAAATTGCACTGGTCATGCATATAAGCAAAAGGTGACTGTATACAGTAAAATGAACCAAAAGAAAAAAAAAATACCACTTCACCATGCTTGTTGCATTCCATCAAAAAATAGATGATTTTATAACAAAGAGCACAGTGACTGACCTTAAATAAAAATAGTCATCATAAATTTACTAACAGTCTATTCTCACAGTGCACGTTGAAGCAGCAGACGTTTCCAAAAGCGGAAAGCTTTGAAATCAGCGACGGAGAGAAGGAAAAGTGAAACCATGTGCATTTAATACAATAACTATATGGGTTATACTGCAGTGACAAAATGTCATCTTGGGGCATCTTTCTACTTTACTGTGGGCCTAAAAAAGAATACTTGAATGTTGTTAAAACAAAGCACTGTAGATGACATTAAAGGAATACTACGATGTTTGTTTGGTTTTAATCATACATTCAGTAAAGCTAGGAAATTAAACGCACAAGCATAATTTATTTAATATACCTGCTCAAGAAGCACGAGGCACAATTATGGAGTTATGCAAGCACACACTTACACCTGAGGGCAATTTAGTACAGTCAGTTAGCTTAAGGTCCGACCAAACCATCAAGTGAAAATGCAAACTACACATAGTTTAAACCCAGGACCTTCAGGCAACAGATTCAAACACAATACATCAGATTTTCTTTAACTTTTCTTACTACAATCATTTGCTGCATGTGGACCGGTGTTTACTGAAATATCAACAATTTTTCACTTTTTTTTTTTTTAAAGAATTAACCAATACTTTAAGTAAACTTGTCAGCTTGGCATTCAGGACTTTGTTGTTCCATCAGTCAAAATCTAGTCTAAAATGAGACATTTACACCTCATACTGGAGTGCATAACATTCACAAGAGAAATTCTACAAGCTTGCAGAATTATCTTTAAGAGCATGTGTACATTTGACTAATTTAGCCTGAGAGGTTTTGTTACTTTACTGTAAAAACTCTGTAAAATCGAAAAGATCAGACGAAGTGAGGCAAAAGTGTACTGATCTCCGAATGTCAGGAAATGGCTACCAGGGGTCAACTTGTCATCCACACCTGCTGATACAAATAGTTAAAACATGAAGTAAAAATACTAACATGACTAAAACCAGGACAGGATCGGTTGGGGGCCGTTCCTGTCGGTGTCGAAGAGGGGGGGGGACGATACATTTATAGTGTACTGTATTTCCTGAGATGGACAAAGCTTTAGTAGGAGTCAGAGTATGATTTACTGACATTGTTTGCTAATTGTTTGCTTGGCATGTTATTGAACTTGAACATGAGCTTATTTGATTAACTTACATTGCCATGAATATGGCTATGCATAACTGGACCAGATTGATTTCCTGAAAGTTTTAGTGGAAGAGCATCTTCCGATGTCACCCAGGTCATATATCCATGAAAATGACACAAAGTTGAATAACTTACAGAAATACTAATGGAAAAAAAACAAACTTTTTTTTTTATATTAAATAACTTTTAGCCATTGTTAGTCAGTCATTTAAAAACAGGTGAAGTTTTGAAACGGTAAAGATTTCTTTCATAAGCACAAAGGAAGGAAGTCCAATGAACACACCTTCTGAGATGAACACAACGATGATTACACAGGATTGTATAGAACTTTTAAGATGCATTACATGGAACACAGACATTCAATAAACATTTAGATCAGCAAAACCTCATGATCAAAACTTGGAAGAAGTACATCTACTGATCACATATCTGTAAACAGCACAAGTTCCACCTGAACCTGCAGAAATATAAGACTAACACTTGACTCCATGTTGTTACCACAGCCTATACTGATATCAATATTGAACAAGAAGCACATATGAATTAAAGTAGTTTTGCTCTAAAGTACTCGTTGTGATTCCTATAGACAGAAAATCTTTTACAAACTGAAACTGGCTGCTCTCCATCATAACTTGGGTGATACTAGTATGTACTTAACATAATTTGAAGCTACCTAAATGGCTGAATTCATTTCATCGTATATTTCTGGATACGAGTTGATGTGTAGTGAGATAGTGCAACAAAAACAAACCGAATTGAGCAGAATCTGATATGAAAGCAACTTCGGGCTGTGGTTTTGTATTATGACTTTTCTACACTTGAGTTTGTTGCACATGTTCTCAATCGTACCGTATAAGTCCCCACCAGTTTCTACATACAACTCATTTTAATTAGACATGCTTATCGGACGTCACCTATCCCTGACGATGGCTACAGCATGAGGTCAAATGCTTCAAGTGAACGGTAGAGGCCAAAAGTTTCACTGTATGTGTGTGTTCAGAAAATAGTTGTGAGGAAAGTGATAGCATACAGTAATGCATGTTAAATATCCACAACAGTTTATCAGAGCGCATATTTGATCACTCTGACCGAAGCAGTTGGGCTTCGGTTTGTGGCACGACTCCTTTTGCGGCGTTGAGGTGGCATGACAGTGACATACACATTTAGAGAATCATCCGTCTTTGAATACAAGCTGTACATTCAAGATCCCTCTCACTGCAGAGGTTTGTTAAACTGACTTTTCAGACCAGACAGTCTCTCTGCCTGGACTGCTTCATCCTTCCCTGCTAACGAGTCTGCTCTGGGTTGTGGTAAAGAGTCAGTTTTGTCAGTAAGTGCAGCTCCTGTGTTCATGGGTTACGGGGTATGGAGTGGTCGAGCTGGAAAGACAAGGCGCAGTGATCTGTCGACTTCATGGCTCCTTTGCCGAACCGGCAGGACAACAGCGAGCAGAGGTGACGAAACACCGACTTGCGGAAAATGATGAAGACCCAAGGATCCATGATGGGGTTAAAAGAGTAAAAGCGAAACGCTCTGAAGTTTTCGCTGTCTCCAGAGAATGGCTTAACGGCATTCATAAAACCGGCAATCTGAGGAGGAGAGAAGGTTATGATTAGACACTGAATTTACTTTTCATGGGTCAAAATAAAAAGATAAATATAAAACATCTATCTTTTTTTTGACGACCTGCTGCTTGGAACCGGTCTCTTCTGTATGTAACCTGGAAATCACGCTGGAAAACTATCAGAAATATGCAAACATCTGAGAATCAAGATGATTCGCGCAAAGACATAACGACTCCTTAAAGGTTTTTCCATCAGTAATGGATGAAGGCAGAAGACCCTGCAAACAACTCTTATTTAAAATCAGCTCATGCATGTCTACTGAACAGATTTGTTTCCTTGTGTTGCTTTTTCCCCCACTCTGTTGTTGATTTTAAAGAGTGTTCCCGTCAGTGGGAGGACAACTGAAACTGACAGTCGTGTTTTTCTCCAATGTGCAAAAGGGCAACTCGAGGAAATGGCTTCCGATAGTCGAACTTCTTTACTGAAAACTCTCCTTGAATGTCTGCCTCACAATGAAGACTACCGTCATCTTCTCAGATTATTTAGCTACAACAAAAGTTGTCACATTTTCACACACTGCAGCCAAACACCTCCACACAGGTTTGTTTTACCACAACTGTGTTAGTTGTTTCTTAACAGACAAAACATTTTGTCTGCAAAACAACAGCGAAAGAGACTAATGACCCAAACTACCTGCCGAATAAGTGATCATTTAATTCAAAATTCAATGTGTTTTTGGATCAGGAGAGTAAAATTGTGAGGATTTACTTTTGCCAAAGCGTAGTGTCTGTCTGTCTGTCTAGAAGGGTGACCGTTTGTATGGTGTTTCGCAGAAGATGGCAACATCTTTCCTTTTCAGTAATTATTGATTACCTGACCATCTGAGGCTAAATAATCTAGATAAATGATCTAATTAGTAAATGCTTTATGTAAGTAATGTAGTCGAAGTAAAAACACAGCTGTTTTGTGAACACAGAGCATCATAGAGAACCAAGTAGAAGCACAGCAGACGGGTCAGAGAGAAAGCTTTGGTGAAGTTTTTTGCTTTGTTTTTTTTTTTTTTTTATTAACATTTTTTGACCTTGATGGCCTTTACTTGACAGTGAAACAACAGGAAAGAGGGTTTTGAGAGAGTGGGAAGACATTCAACCAAAAAGTCAACAGGATGGTACTCAAACTCGTGACGGCTGTGTCGAGCGTTCGACACGGTATGAAAACTTTTGCGATGTATCCAGGCCGTTGGCTGTTTTGCAGTTTTCTCACATTTCAATTTAAAAAATGCAACAAAATTGTTTGCAGAAGCTGATGTGTCTCTGTAACAAATACAGTGCAGCATTTCCTGCAGTGTAGCAAGATACAGTGCACGTTTCACACTGTGGTTTATCTAACTCAGATGCCACAAAGCGCTATCAAACATCAGCATGCGGCTCTCTAATGAATACACATTGTGAGAATTCTGTTTCGCAACCACAAAGTGACCCGAATGTGAACAATCATGAGCGTGCAAGACTTAACTACGAGGTTTTCTTCTGTGCCGACATTTGAAGTTTGACAGACTGTAGGCAGGCGGCCCAGACAGAAGAGGCAGCATCTGACTGCTGATTCACCGTGGGCAGAGAGAGAGAGAAAGAGAGAGAGATGCAGCAGCTGGCCCAGGAAGCTCGCCACCTTGCTTCTCTCCTCCATCAACAATTTCCCATTTTCTTCATGAAATATCCAACAAACAGTAGCCTAATTAATGACCTGTGCTGATTGAGAGCCCTTGTGCCTTGATGTAAATGTTTTGTTTGTTGCTAGGGCCTGGCCTGAAATCTAATAAGCTCAGGACAATGTGCGAGGGGCCAAAATGAGCGAGTCCAGACGGAGGACAAATGAAACTACCGGAGGGACGAGACGCAGACCTGACTGTGTTCGCCGCCCCGCAGTTTCACACGGAGGGAATTGTTTGCATTGACCAGTGGAGACTCCTGCAGGAGATCAGGCCGGATTTAAGCTGTGTGGATAGAATTAAAATGACCGTCATACAGAAGGAATGGAGCTTGACGCCGTTTTAGTGTCGGTTTGTGAGCGGGATTGCTCACGCAGTATTTAAAAACTTCAAAAATAACTTTAGAACAAGTAGAACTTGGTTCAGTTTAGGTGTATTTTCTTTGATACGGTAATCTAAAACTTCATCTGGAATTAAAGCTTTGGTTAATTCAGTCTTCTTGGCCACAACCTCAGATTAAAAGCAAGAGCATTCGCTGTACAGGGTGGAACAAACCAAATGTCCAGATGTTGTTGATTTGCTTTTACTCTGAAACTTTTGTAGTTTCAAAACCAATATTGCATCACAGCTATTACCTAACACGCTTGAGAGATGAAGTATGAGTGTTGAGTTGTGCACAACACAAGAATCCATTTTGAATTAAGTACATGGAAAACTGTGATAAACCAAGCCAAGTTAGCATCACCCCTATCCCACTATGAATTTTATGAGCTTTAAACGTCCAGGAAGTTACATCATAATTAAATCAGCTCTTTGCAAATTCTTCCATTAGCTAGTTTCGGATTCATAAAAGTGCTGTCAAATTGGGCTGTATGTTATCGATAAAGGTGCATGCACATTAAAGTAGCTGCTGCAGCTTCCAGGAAATTTACGTACCTTACCACTTAAAAGTGTGAAATAAAAGACTGAATGCAAGGAAGCGTAAATCGATAACATTTAAATTGAGACATTCGATAAAGTAGTTCATTTTTTCAGTGTTTAATATCATTTATCCTGAGGGCCAAAGTCAATTCTGATAAAGAGCTCAACAAAGAAACCCAGAATAAAATTCAACAAATGGTTTTGCACACCCAGAATAGACGTAATTTCTTTTGTATTTAACTCTTTGTGGCTGTGGTTATGGTACGGTTAAATCCCACTTCCTCATTGTCATCAGCTCCAAAAGTTCACTTTAATTCATGAGGCATCGAAGGGAACCGAGAAGTGGAAGTAGATGTTACATGCGTCACTTTGTTTCACAAAGAAATGACTGAAAATCAAATAACCGGTTCCAATAAAAGATAATCAATGTGCCAGTATGTCAGAGGTGTTTCGTTCCTCAAAAATATAAATATTCTTTAAATTACTTTCTAGATAGAAAACAGGTAAAGAAAAAACCCATTAAATAAAGTTATCGCGGCAATAATGTTGTTGATTTAACCAACCAGCTAGTTATTATGTCACTCTGAGTTAGCATCTGTGGTTTGTCACATTAATAATCCAAGCAGATTAAAATCATTACTCATTGTGAAAGTGTGGCTGAATAACTGATCTGGCACCTGTAGATTGGTAAATTACATAAAAGACAAATGAAAGCCTTTCAGAAAAGTTGTTTTTCTGGCTGCTTGCTGAGAACTAGTCTGTACCAGATTTGCTTTGCGTGCTGCTATGAGATCCTACAGGTTCCCCCTTCCAGGGTGACTGAGAGCTATGTGTCTGTGCACAACTATTTCCAAAAAAACAACAACAAAAAAAAAATCCCCTGCTTTGTGGAAAAACACTGCTGAAACACAAAATGTCTTTTTGTCTAGTTTCAAATATGTCTTAATATATTTGAAAATAGACAGAACTAACTTTTCCGCAATATATACGAGGTTGTTTTAAGTCGATAATTCCTTAATAATGCCAAAAAACAGGACTTTGTAGTTCCACTGGCAGATTATTTCACTGATAACAAGAGAAAAATGTGTTGTTATAAATGAAATAATCTGCCAGTGGAACTAGTCCTTTTAAAAAAAAAAAGGTTCTTGCTGGAAGGTTTCTTGTAAATTAGTTTTGTCTTATTTTAGGTGAACTAAAAACCAAAAATACCAGATAAGATTTTGTGTTTTTGCAGCGAAGAGGAAGGAGTAGAGTCAAGTGATGGGATACTTTACAGCAGCAGAGTACAAAGACTAAAAAGACATGTTTTATATAAATCCTTTACCGACGAAGGCACGACGCAAAAATTTGATTAAGACTTAAAAAAAAGAAAGAAAACTCCTCTGATAACGTCAGAGAAATAGAATATCTTAGACGTCTTTGGGAACAATAGCGAGCAATCCCTTAACAGCCTTGGCTTCTGATCAAGAAGCTGCTCTGGTTCAGCGATTTGTTATTTCCACACAAAGTTATCATCTCACCCAATTCATCATGCAGCCTTGCCAAAAACATTTCAAACACACACGCGGCCGCCCCCTCGTCCCCGCGGTTAGCATCCCGCTCTGCGTTTACCACCCTGGCTCTGGCTTGTGCTCCTGCATGCCACCCTGCCTCTTATGGTGCTCTCGGCGGACTTTGAGCCCCCAACAAATCACGAGGCGATCTTTTTCCAAGCACTGCGGGCTGTGGGGCCTAGACTGATGACATGTCAGGATCTCCTTAAACTGGAGCATAATAATGTATCGCTGAGCGCTTAGAGAGCAGAAGCAGAGCGCAACAGAAAAAAAACGGGGGCCATGCAGGTGCACTTTAAATGCTCCTGTTATGAACATGCTTAAGGATATATTAGGCCTGCAAAAGCAAATGTACTCATATACACACACTATGTAAACAGTTCATAGTTGCAAACCTTCTGCAAGCTTTTTGCTTGTAAAGGCCTCTGAGTTAAAGGAAGTTTAACCAATAATAGAGTTACAGTACGATGCAAAAGCATTCATTTTTCTCCAAACATTGTCTCATATTTAGCTCTGGAAAAAATGAAGAGTCCACTGCCCATTTTTCATAGCACAACAGAATATAAAAGAAATGTTGAAGGTGCATGAATGCTTTTGTGAGGTGCTGCTGTGTGTTAATGACCACAATGTTGGTTTAAGCTTTTTAACAGGGAATGAAATTCAGAAAATTTGTCGTAGCTTTATCACTGATCTATTTGAAGAATCCACTCTTCAAGCCAAACTGGTTTTTCAGGCAAACATTTCCCTACCTTCCTAAACCATTTTGCCTGGTGTAAATGAGCACATCCTGTCAGAGACACTTAAGACTCTATTTGAGGCAGATAACACGCATGCTTCAGGAAACAGACCCCGTAATGGATGTCAACATTCTGCGACCCATTATTTTCCATCCACCAGTCCTGGTGTACTCTTCCCACCTATCTCTCTCTCTCTCTCTCTTCCACTCTCCCTATTTTGGTTGCAGTGCCGCATCATTACGCGCAGCACGAGAGGAGGCAGTGTGCAGACAGCTGACCCACCAGAGACAATGGAGAGAAATACTCAGCCTCTGAAGAAGTTCCATATCTCTAGAGACATGTTTAATGTGCTTTCTAGTGAGATTAATGAGTAAAGTCTTACAAAGGTGATAAATGGGTAGATAAAGCCTCGTTAAGTAGATTTATGGTGCAGTTTGAGTGCCAAAAATTAAGGCTATTGTGAATTCAGTAGGGGCAAACAAATCTAATGTCAGCTTATTCGTGCTAATGGGCAGCAGAAATATGTTGCATATTGAAACAGAGGCTGAATTAAACAAATGTGGGACAAAAACCTTCCTCCAACATGTGTTCAGGGAAAAATGTAGCAGTCAGACAATGTGTCTGACTTCACAGAGAGCTTTTGAGAGCTCCAAAAAAACCGGAGGCGTTTTCTTTCGGCCTATCGGTATCCCTCGTCCTTTCAGCTGCTCATCATGCATGGAGCTTTTGCTGCTGAACGTCATACGCTTAGAGGCGAGCCATGCCACCAGTTTATCGTCACCTAACCTGAAGTACTTCGATGCATGCATTCATCTTTGAACTTTGAGAAAACATGAAGCCTTTTAAAAGACAAAAAAAATCATTTGACAGTAAAGCAAAGGCTAAATTTCCCCAGAATATCAACTTAGGCTGCAGCCACTCACACACAGTGGGGAAATAAGTGTACTGCACTGTGCATATATATATATATATATATATATATATATATATATATATATATATATATTGCCCTGCGACAGACTGGTGACCTGTCCAGGGTGTACCCTGCCTCTCACCGGGAACGCTTGCTGGAGAGGCACCAGCACCTCCTGACCCCATTGAGGGACAAGGGTGAACAGAAATTGGATGGATGGATTTTATATATATATATTATCAAATTCTATGAAACAATTTAGTTTTCTTTAAAAATCAAATAACAATTTGTATATGTTTACTTCCCAAATTCTTCCTCAAAATATCTAATAAATTGACCTTTTCCTTAATACTTTCAAAATCTCTCCTCCTATATTCTCTCTTTTTCATATTTATGACATTCTACTAAAACAT
>CAEGAE010005897.1:0-85256 GCA_903067095.1 Girardinus metallicus | reverse complement strand
TGGGAAATATTTGACGGGTTTTTTTCCAGTCTCGCGTCGTTGCATGTTCTTTTTTTTTTTTTTTTTTTTTTTTTTTTTTTTTTTTCCCCCTCTTTTTTTTTTTTTTTTTTTTTTTTTTTTTTTTTTTTTTTTTTTTTGATCCTGCTTTGGTTCCTCTCCACCAATCGCAGAGCTTGGACCAGGTCGCCCTGACCAATGCCACCGTTCTGGATGGCAGCGGGGGCGGTCCCAACGGTTCCCTGGCTGGCTCAGTGGGCTCTGTGGCCGTCTGTCTTCCCTCTGAGTCTTCTCTCACTGACTCGCTCCACACCTCGGCGGTGAGCTCATATGACGGAGTTCTTTAGGCCTTAATGAAATCTGAACGCCGACCCTCCTGCCTCTGCAGATTCAAGTTAGACAGCAGCTGTTTGGGTTTCTTTTACTGCCGCACATGTAATGAAAATATACAGTGAGTCATTCGCCGTGTGGCATCTAGGTGTCATTATCTGTGTTCTGTCTTATTATTAGTCTGAAAAGAATCCCAGTGGAGCATGCTACACTGCCTTTTTCTGGCCAGTAGGATTTTTGTTTATTTATTTATTTTCATATGATGCACTCCAGTGCCACCTGTTGGTCATGACGACTCACGGCTGCTCCTTGTAGAATTGAGGCGCACTTCAGTGAATTAGTGAATGTGATTGAGAAGTTATTTCGGTAATTAAGCTCAAAAAGAGAAACTTGTCTCTCTTAATTACCCACAGTATGATTAGTTTAGTTTTTATGATCGTGGCTTTCAGCCAGTAATAACACAAGACCCAGTTCTTCTGGAAATTCATCAATAAAAAAGCAGTCAGAGAATTAAAAAGGCGGCTTATTAGAAAAAGTATATGCAGTCACTTTTTGGTGGGGCTCCTTTTGCACCAGTAATGCAGCGCGGCTTTGACGAACCTTCAGCTCCTCTCCATTGTTTGATCGATTAATCAAATTTTTGGTATTTTAAGATTTCACTTATGAAAAATCTGGATTTTTTATTTTTTTTTTTGCCACCAAAACCATTGGATTTCTGTCAGATTGATGTCAGCATGTTTAAGGCCTACTTCCATCTTTGACCAGTGTGTTTTAAAGCCTCTATTGTAATATAAGGAGAATAAAGTAGTACTTTTATAAGAATGCCAAAAGTAAGAAAATTACTTTAAAAGTAAGAAAATTAAAATGAGGAATATTGAGCATGTTGTGAAGTTATGCTTTATACATTTTGCAAACAATACTTAATGGAAAATACTTAATCTTTTAATATCATCAAATTATTATCAGTAGCAGGACTTTGACATGATCACGCAAGCAACTATTTTGAAAAAGAATGGACTGAGCTGCTCACCTCAGATCCTGATAACATTTTACTCATTACAACAAGTTTTTCTCATGGTTTTAAGATATTCTTTCAGGTAAAATTACATTATTTTCTGCTAATATTATGACGTTATTCTTGTAATTAAAAGAAATTCTTGTAGGATGGCTCTATTGCTGTCGTACAACTCACAGAAGGGATGATTGAAACAAAAGCCACTTTTTAAAAGCATTTTCTGTCATTTGTGATTTCTCTTTCAGAAGAGAAATCGGATCTGGCCTGAAAAAAAAAAAAGTTTTTATTTTTAAGCCATATCGCCCAATTCTAATTCTCAGTGTAATTCTCTTGTGGAATATTCAGTTTTTGTCTTTTTTGGGGTCTTTATAAAACAGGAAATGAGTTTCCCTTTTTGAATTTAATTATTGTGACAAATAAGGTTTTCAGTGACATTCTAATCTATTGAGATGCACCTGAAGCTGACCTCAGCCAGCTGCTGTCTCTCCTTCAAGGCCGTTAAAGTCTCAGCAAACACTCTCTGCTGCTTCACGCCTCGGTCTGTGTCCCTCCTCTTTTCCCCTCTTGTAGAGCGAAAGCGTGAATGACGAGGGCGGGGAGGGGGAGTATGTCAACCTATACTCGTCCAGCCAGGCCAATGGGGAGCTGCCGCTCTCCCTCCGAGTAAGTAGCGGACTGCCGCGAGGTGAAAGGTCAATCCCATTTGCACGTCCCATCGCCTCGGGGTATGAATCAATTCGGATGCGGGGGAGCGATTAAAAGTAAAAGGGTCTCCGGCCCGCGTGTCTTGGCACATCTCACTCAACGTGTTGCACCACCTATTGATTCATCCCCGGGAAAAAAAGGCGATCGGAAATGCAACGTGAGTGTAGCCAAACAGGACTACATCATGACTTCAGGTTCACAGGTTCGCCTGGGACTGAATCATGGGCTGGTGTTTGTGAGGGGGTGGCAGAGCAGGGCGGGGGAGGGGCTTTTGTTGTTTTGACTGCCTGGCTGGTGACTGGTGTCTCTTTGGCTGCTGCTTCAGCTGTGGTGAACATTTAACCCCGTTCTGCTCTAACTCCTGACATCTCTCTGCTCCCAGAGTAGGATTCTCAATGGGTTTCCAGTAACATCCGCCTTAGTGAATAATGTGCACCTGTGCATGTGTAGCAGCTTATTTGTTTGTGTGGCTCTATTCTTTTGGGTCAGCTTGTGCCTTTGCTGCAGGTTTTTATTCCTTTTTTTTGTTGTTTGTTTGTTTCTGGTTAACATACAAAGGAGACAATGTGTGTGTGGTAGCATTCTGGCTCAGACGGTGTTTGAGTTTGAGTTTTACCCCTTTTGGTGTTCCCTCTGTTTTGGCTTTTGTGCATTGGGTTTTCTTTACTCACACTAAGCAAACACTTCACACCCACTCTGCATCACCACTTCTGGGACGATGTGGTAAATGTGTCGTCAACACTTCCATTCTTCCTTTTTCTTCACCAGTGTGTTGCATGACATCCTGTCGGGATCAAATGAGCTCATCTGCAGCTAGCTTGTTGTTGCTGCAAGGAATCACTCACGAATGTTGTTCCACACACAGTTCCGCTCAGAAGGTTGCGTAAATCCATCGTAGGCATGAATTAGGAGCGTTTTTCTTAAATGACTCATTTCAGCTAGTTTTTTCCAAGGTGGAATAATGTAACTGTGTCGAATATTAAAAAAAGATTTGGGTGAACAAGTTTGAATTTGTTGTGGATTTTCTCTGATCCATATTTAGTCGAAGTTGTACATATAAGCTCAAATATTTACATACACCCTTAAGTAATATAGTCTCTGTGTGGCTTTCATCCCAACAACCTGGCCCTGACTGGATATTTGACCACTTTTTAAGCAAATTTTGAATTTAATTTGGTTGGTTTCAGTAATGGTGAGGTCAAGGCTGTATCAGAATCCTTTCTGCTTATTTCATCACTACTAAGATTAGTATTTATGTGTGTTTGGGATTATCGTTTTGAAACATCCAAATTTCAGTGACCTAACCAGGCCTACCACGATTATAAATTTTGTAGGGCGATAAATTGTCCCAGTAATTATTGTATTTAACAATAATATTGATGTTTTTTAGGCTATTTTCAAGTAATGTAAATAGTAATGGAAGATGTTTTAAATATCCAAATTAAAATACAATCAGAACCATAAATGAAGTGGATTATAAAATCTCTGTAGACAAAAAATCCCTTCATAAAATGTTAATCATGAGAATGGACATTTTTGAGCTCATTTTAATTTGTCATGTGATCAACTAATTAATTTCTTATTGCGACAGGCTTAGACCTAAACCAAACTCTTAATGTCAGAGGAAGAGAAATTAGTTAATATGTCTAAACACCCCAGTAACCAGTGTTTAAACTTAACTGGATACTGCTTGAATACCAGAGTCCCTGTCTGGGTGGAGTGAGTTTGACATCGATGCTTGCTCTGAGAGAAAACATAGAAGCATGTTTTCCACAGTCAACACCTTCAAACATGACTTGGATTAAATTAGCATCTACCCACCACAGACAGGCCAATTTCTTTCTGGAGAACAGACAGAATAGTTTTCCCAAAAACAAAAAAAAAATGTTTGTTATAAATTTGAGCCTGTATGTGTAATTTTGTGGATTGTAGTAAATTCCAGCTTGTGTGACCTATAGGAGCAACGGATATAAAATCAGCTTGACCTGAAAAATAAAAAAGAGTGGTTCAAATAAATAGAGTCCCAACAATAGTGACATACATGCCAACATTGGGTGGATGCAAACTTCTCAGCAGAACTGTAAACATCAGAGGCTGACGGCCGCTTTCTTTCCTTCAACTGCTAGGAAAACATCGCGGCTGATGACGTACTTCAAGACCCCGTTCCTCAGATGCCATCCAGCAATAGTAAAGAGGCTTTAGACAAAGAAAGGTAACAGTGATCATGCTCACTTCCTGTTATGCGTGTACTCTAAAACTCCATATTGTACCTGATAATGTGCTCTTTGTTATGGACGTGATGCCCTTAATCACATCTATGATTTATAGAGTCACAACGTTTAATACTACATTAAACGTCCCTTATTGTAATTTTTTTTTTTTTTAAATGAATCTTGGAGCTCTTCTAAACATTCCTAAGTAAAGGGAATAACATCCTAATTTAATTTGTGAAGACAAATAGAATCAGTGCTGCTTTTTGCTGTAAACTGATTAAAACCAAAAAAATATGGAAGATTAGTTTTTGGTTTATGAATGAGCCGTTTCAAACATGCAGATGGATGAGAAACTGCCTGTGTTGATGGCGGATGTGTGGGTTTGCTTTAGGAGGCAAAAGACGGCAGAAACGGCCGGGAGCGTTGAGGAAGACGTAGACGAGCTGTCTCTCATAGACCACAAGGAGATCATGAGCAGGATAACGCTAAAACAAGAGGTAAGTCGACTTCTGGTGGTGTGTCATGTTTTCAGTAGGAGTAAGTTAATTTAGTAGTTTGGCTCCAAACTTTTCATTTATATTTCAGAGCATGTGCAGCTAAAACAAGTGTGTGTTGTTTCTCGGGCATTGTTCTATTCTTTTCTATAAAACAAAATTGTATGATGTAAGGTGCACTGTGAGCTTCTAACTCTTTGATATCAGTTATCTTTAAAAATAAATCAGTATCAGCCAAAATCAAAATCGTTAGGTGATCAGCCAGTTTTTAGACTTCTTTTACAACAAAACCTCACAGCAGCACCAGTGCATTTCAAGCTAGTCTTTGGAGCAGAAGTCATTGTGAGTCCAATCAGATCCTGCCCATCACCACTCTCAGCCGCTGCTGCCCTCTGGAGTTTAACCTGTTAAACTGCAGAGCTAAAACTTCCTCCGCCTTCTCCCGCCCCACCACCTCCTCCTGCTTTGTCCTGAGTGGTGCAGTCTGATATACAGATGTGTGAAAATGCTGCACGCCTCTCTGCAAGGTTAGAGGCACTGTGACAGCTGCAGTTTACCGAGGGTTGAAGGGAGGGGGATCGGAAACGTGAGGAGCTTCCTGATCACGGAGGAAATTTAGGGCTGTTACAACACACACCTATTGCAGTGATTTTTTTTTTTGATTATTTTCCTTCCTTTTTTTTTTTTTTTTGCACAAGTCAGACTTTTTCTTCGTCATCAGAGGAGCCGGTGTAGCAATAGGAGGCTTGGTGGGGGAGAAGAGGAGAAAATGTGCATGCAACGTTTTGGGCTAAACTGCATCAGTCTCCATGCTGATCTGCTCTTCGTTTTTTCCTTATTTATCACTCTGAATCTTTGCAGAATGACGACGGTCCTGACGTTCGTGCGGGGTCGGGAGACATCCTTCTAGTCCATGCTACGGAAACAGAGCGCAAAGGTATGGTGTTAAGGCTGTTTGCCTAATGTCTCATCTTTTTATCGCTAGAAAGATCTGAATTTATTTCACATTTGAAAGATGATTTGTTGAGAACATTTCTCTGTCTGAGTGGCATTAAATGGCCTCAGTCTGGCATTAACAGTCTGTCAGCCTGCGCTTGTAGCAGTCATGTTTGATTTGTTGTCATCTTTGCTGCTCTCTTATTTTTTTTCCTGTTTTTTTCGACAGATCTAGTTTTGTACTGTGAAGCCTTCCTGACTACATATAGGACTTTTATAACCCCAGAAGACCTCATTAAGAAGCTACACTATAGATATCCTTTCCAAATCACTCAACATATCACGCTGGCCTAAGTAATCGTCTTTCTTTGCTAGCAGAACTTTTTTTTTTTTGCCTTAATCCTTATTATTCAGAAAAGACTGTCCTTATTTAAGTCTTCACTGAAGGATACTGAATTTGCAGCCAAGTTGAAAATGCTGATTTTCTGGATTCTGTTCTCTGTTTCTTGGTTCTGAAAAAAAAAAAAAGATTAGTTAATGGTGCCGTTGGATTTTCAACTCGCAGTTCCTGAACACATCACCGCAATGGTGAAACATGGTGATGACGGCATCACGCTTGGAGACAAAGACCCTTAATATAACGCCTGGGCTACAACAGAATGGTTCAGATGAAAGGATATTCACATGGTGGAACGGTCCAGTCAAAGTCCAGGTCTAAATCCAATTGAGAATTTGTGGCAAGACTTTAAAATACAGTTCAGATGCTTTTCAGTGAGTCTGAATAAAGAAGAATGGAGACGATTTTGAGTATCTATGTAAAACCGGCAGAAGCAGACAACAGCATAAGTACAAACCAAGAGACAGCTGTAGCAAAATTATTGACTGGATGCAAACGCTTGCTGCACGTTTCAGAATTTTGAAAACAATTTAATAATTTTTCTTCCACTTCTGTTAAGTGGCTCAAAGTGTTATGTGCCACTTTGAGTTGGCCTTTTATATTAAAACGAGAGACTTTATAGACCATTACCCTTGACCACAATAGCACATATACCACATTCTGCCACAGTCCGGACACCTTCAAGAAGCGAGTCAGCAAGAACACCTTCTTCGTCCTGGTCCGTGTCGTCGATGAGCTGTGGTGAGTTGAACTGCCGAATCGGTCAAAATAAAGCCTCGCATGTCAGTTAAACCAGTCAGACAACGAATCAAATAATTCCCACCTGACCACCGCTGTCTTCCAGTCTGGTGGAGCTGACCGAGGACATCTTGAAGCAACTCATGGACCTGGTGTTCACGCTTGTGTGTAACGGGGAGCTCAGCCTCGCCCGTGTTCTCCGCAAGAATATCCTGGACAAGGTGGAGCAAAAGAAGCTGCTGCGGTACACGAACTCCCTCAAGCCGCTCGCTGCTCGAGGGGTCTCGGCGAGGTACTGCTGAGAGAAAGGAAAACTGATGTAGTCTTGTTTCCCCTTCTCGTTGTGTTGTGTAATGTTTTGTATATAGCTGAAGCTGAGGCTCTTTATGGCTTGTGTTTTCTTAAAGGCCTGGGACTCTTCATGACTTTCGCAGTCACGAGATTGCTGACCAGCTCACGCTTCTTGATGCTGAACTCTTCTACAAGATTGAGGTGACGTGATTTCCCTTCTTCCTATTGGTTGGAATAACTTTGGTTTACCTCTTGGAGGCATGGAGAATAAACACGGTCATCTGTTATGTTCTCCCCGTCCTGCTTTCTCTTAGATTCCAGAGGTTCTGCTTTGGGCGAAGGAGCAGAATGAGGAAAAGAGTCCCAACCTAACCCAGTTTACAGAGCACTTTAACAACATGAGCTATTGGTAAGACGTGACTTAGATCAGCCGTCTCTCAATTTAGTCTATTTTTAAATGCTGATACCTTTACTTTCTGGCCTACAGGGTGCGCTCTTTGATAATTCAGCAGGAGAAAGCTCAGGACAGAGAGAAGCTGCTTCTCAAGTTCATTAAGATAATGAAGGTAAGAAGTCTTACTTCTAAAAAGACAAATTCATGTTATGGCAGCATTTAACACTTATTCTCCTCTTCTTATACCAGCACTTAAGAAAGTTAAATAATTTCAACTCGTATTTGGCAATACTGTCCGCTTTGGACTCTGCCCCCATCAGGAGATTGGAGTGGCAGAAACAGACCTCTGAGGTGAGCTTTTTTTTTTTTTTTTTTAAAAAGGGACAGTATTATGTAAAATCAACATTTTTGAGCTTTACATCCTGTTGCGACTCGGACCTGCAGCTTCCACGTCACAGAGCACCCCTCCCCATGACGCCTTCACTCAGCTCCTTCAGACTAGCCAGCAGCAATTAGCAAATACCTAGTGGAACTGCACATCAGCAGAGCTCTTTATATGAACTACTTCTCAGTGAAATGCTGCTTAAAACATTGTTAGTTAGTAGAGGACCAATGTTGTGAGGACTTCCTGAAGAAGGAGTTTCAGAAAGAACAGGAGTTTCTTAAAGAGACAAAAGCCCAATTTCAAGGTGTTAAATTACAAAGTCAAATTTCTTTTATGCCATATTTGATAAATACAGGATTTTTATAGCAACTGAATGTAACATAGATACTTGACTATGCTATGAAGTGGCACTATATGTCTGGAAAATACATGATACTCCCACTATTCACAATAACACGCGTATCTCTTCATACTGCTCCAGGGTTTGGAGGAGTATTGCACGCTGATCGACAGCTCCTCGTCCTTCAGAGCCTACAGAGCTGCTCTGGCTGAGGTGGAGCCCCCCTGCATCCCATACTTGTGAGTAAACTTTCCTGCTCAGACTTAAACAGATGTGTTGCCACTCAGCTCAACCTGACTTGGTTGTTTTATTTGATTTCTCCTCCTCCTTCTGTCCTTCCTGCAGAGGCCTCATCCTCCAGGACCTGACCTTCGTCCACCTGGGGAACCCCGACCTCATTGACGGGAAGGTCAATTTCTCCAAACGCTGGCAGCAGTTCAATATTCTGGACAGCATGCGGCGCTTCCAACAAGTGTAAGACCACTTACAGTATTCACACACTTCGAACTTCTCCTTATGCATTTTATGAGAAATGTTAGGCAAAAACTAAAACAAGTGCATAATTTTGAAGTTGACTATAAAGAAAACTGGTTTTAAACTTAAAATTGTGGTTTTAAGATTTTAGTACTTTAAGATTTAATGGTAATGGAGTTGCAAGGTTCACCAGCTTGGGTGGAAGAATCTGCAGAAAACTTGTATCTGTGCAGTCCACGAATCTGGCCTTTATAGTAAAGTTAATGAGAAGAAAGCCATTGTTGAAAGAAGTCTATAAGAAATCCCATTTACAGATTGTACAAACCATTTAGGTAGCACAGAAAGAATTTCAAAGAATATCTTATTGTTTTAACAATCAGATTGATGCCGGTTTTATCTATATACGACCAAATTACATTATTGTGAAAAGATGTTTAATATATAATTTCTCAAATAGTTGACTCAAATGCATACAATATTTTTCCATATTGTAACAATTTAATAATTTTCCTAATATATTCTGCCACGACCGGCCCTTTAAAGACATTCTCGATCTTGATGTGGCCCAAAATGAAGATGAGTTTGGCCCCCCTGATTTAGATCAAAGAGTAGTTATGTCTTAGAATGGTCTAGTCAAAGTTTAGACCTAAGTCCAATTGAGAATCTGTATCAAAGCCTTGACTTTTGCTGTCCTTTCAATCTGACTAAGGTTGGCCTATTATAAAATGAATGGGAAAGAGTTCTAGACCGAAATACTTGGTGCTCAAAACAAATGTACGCCACACTTTTCAGATTAAATCTCAGTATTATTTCCTTCTACTTTGCAATTCTACACTACTTTGTGTTGGTCTGTCACTAAGTACACTGAAGTTTGTTGTTGTATTGTGACAATACATATGAGTACTTTGTTAGATTTTTAAACATAATTCAAAGCAGAATATGGCAGAGTGTTTATTAAGCAACTACTTCATGTTTTCTCAGTTTGACCTTTGTTAAATTGAATGTCTTTTGTTTTTGTTTTTTTTATGCATCTACCCTGTTCTGACATCAGGCATTACGAGCTGAAGCGCAACGAGGAAATCATCTCTTTCTTCAACGACTTCAGCGATCACCTGGCGGAGGAGGCGCTGTGGGAGCTGTCCCTGAAGATCAAACCCCGAAACATCAGCCGCACCAAGACCGACCGCGGTGAGAAGACCTAGGGTCCCCCCACGCAGGCCTTCGACACTGACCTTCAACTGTGCTTCATGACACTAACTCCACTTTATTACACACTAAAAGAACAATGCAAGGAAGCTAATGGGAGACTCGCTCGCGAGGAATCCAGAACAAACTACAGACAACTGAAATGTCACTGAGGTTTACAAAGAGCCCTGCCGCTCTGGGAGATTATAATTTGGGATTACTGTTGCTCTGACTTGGTAGTGGAAAGCCGGCATCACGGAAGAGAGAGGAGTCAGAGCAGACGGTGGGAGGGGGGAGAGACTCTACAGAAATTACCAAAGTCTGCTCCCTGGACTTTGTTTTAGAGTGGAGCTGTCGTGTGTGAGAGAACAATTTGAATGGTCCCTATTTCCCCTACCCCCTCTTGTTCCTTATGTACGTGCCATTTGCTGGTCACCTTCTACAACACTAACAAGTCCTCAACCAGCAGAAGCTCAGGCGCAAACCTGCCGCGAACTGTGACGTGCACACGCAGGCTGCCAACTGAGAATCTGCTGCGACTGAACCGAAAGGGCAGGACGGCCCCTATGGACTGGAGTCAGTTTGTTTTGAAACTTTTTTTTTCTTTTTGTGTAAGAATCATGTATGGTTATGACATGTATTATATACAGTGCTCCTTTTGTTCTTAAAAAGGACGTTTATGCTTATGAGAAGAGCTTAGCTTCTCCTAAGTGCCGTATGTATGTGCACTAAAAAAAAAGCAAGGAAAAAAAAAAAAGCAAGGCAAAAACACAAAAAAGAAAATTACTAAAGATGCTGTGATCTATGTACGTCATACTGAATCATGGAGTGCCGTGTTCAAGTGTAGAGAACCACCAAGCAATCGCAATCATGTCCCAGTCATGTCGGTGTGTAAGAGTGTGTGTCTGTGAGAAGTCCTCTGTGACTTGTGTGTGTGTGTGTTTGTCACTCCATGTGCTGTAGGAAATCATTTAAATCCTTTTTGGGATAATAATCACAGAAATCCTCAAAGCCCCCCAACACATCACACTGTGCTCTCAAACTCCAATAAAACAAAAAGCTCTGTTTATATTAAAACCATGGCTGCAGAGGTTTCTTTGGTTTCTTAAATTAAGACACTTAAATACTTCAAAAGAAGTTTCATTTATTGATGTACACTGTTCATAAAGTGAAAAAGAAAAGTTAAGGCATAGACTTGGCAGAATATAAGCAAATGCTTTCAAATTGGGAGGGTTTTTTTTCCCCCCATTTGCTTTGCAAAAGTATTCATACCTCTTAAACGTATCTACAAGCACAAATGTATTTTAAAAGGATCGTATGTGATAAACCAAGATGGTGGATAATTGTATCCAGACCCCATGTCTTTACCATCTTAGAATATCTAAACAGAGATTTTTGCTCTCCATAATGCTTTAATAATGTTCTCTAACAAACCTCAGAGGCCTTCACAGACCAGTTAAGACTTTAATAAAATTATATACCAGTGGACCATTTCCTGATTGACTTCCTTAGGCAACTGGTTGCACTGGATTTTATTTACTTAAGAGTAAATATGGCTGAATACAAAACCTGTCAGATTTTGTATAAGGTTTGAAAGCCACATATAATTTTTCTTTCACTACACTATGCGCTACTTAGACCGTCAGTCTGTAACCTGGCAAAACGCAGGCAAGTTGAATAGGTAGGAATACTTTTGCATTGTAGGAAGCTATTGAAAACCAGAACAGGTACGTCAACATAACCACGTTATTTGTATTAATTTACTTTAAATACACTACCCTAACGGTAGCAAAGAAGTTGCCCGCATTGTCACATTTAAAAGTGCAAAAGCATGACTCAAAGAAAACATGTTCTTATTAATAATCATAGGACCTGGTTTAGTAGCTGCTTATTTACCCATTTTAAAAATCAAAACAAAGAAAGCCTATGGGAACACTGGTTACTTCCATATGGTGTAGGAACCCTGTTAATAACTACAATAAGATAAGATGGCAGATCTTAGAACCCGTAACATTGAATATTACCCTAAACTGCAGAGTGTGTAACATTCCGGCACAGTAACGTCAGTTCATGCTGCAGCTCCACGGTCTGGACCTGTCTCTTCCCGTTCACTCATACATACACGCACACGCCTATATCCGCTCCGTTTCAGTGGGGCCGACTACTAGGCTCCAACAGGACCCTCTTAATTGGAGGGATGGTGGATCCGTTCTGCAGGTCGCTCTGCTCTGAGGTCAGCCTTTTGCAGGCTCGGCCATGGCTGTTGATGTTTCCCCGCTGCCACTTGCAAATGTCACCATTCAGAATATCTTGGATGTGCTGCACAATCAGGTTGATGGCCACTAAATGACAAATTAGGAAGTTATTAATGCTGCTATCCATCTTGGTAATACTGAAAAATCGGGAATTTTTTATTTTTAAAGATTACTCACCCATATTGTCAACCCCCCTCGGAATGATGACATCTGCATACTTTTTAGTCTAAAACACAATAAAAGTGCATAGAAATCTAGTTGAAGTCATACAGAACATCATCAATGAAGACTACTGTACTTACAGGCAGGCAAAACTCCTCAAACGCAGGCTTTACAAATGTTGTGTACTGATTCAGAATCTGCTCCAGGTCCCTCCCTCTGTTCATGTCTCTCAGCACTACAAGAAATAAGGTTGTTTGAAATGGACAGGAAACCTTGCAAATATGTGCGATCGGCGCTCGAGTACCTCTTCGAGACAGCCTGACATCTGAATCCGTGTCCACGAAGAGCTTCATGTGGAACATCTCGCGCACTTTCTGGGGGTAGAAAACAAGGATCCCTTCAAAGAGGACGACATCCGCTGGGTAAACTGTGATCCTGTCTTCCAACCTGCAAACAAACAATGAGCTCTCAGAATACAAGGGAACATGGCGGTTTTTCGTCACGACTTCACAACTGTAAAGTGTTTTTGTTTCAACCTGGAATGCGTGACGAAGTCGTATGTTGGCACCTCGACCGGCCTCCCCTCTGCAATGTCCTTCAAGGTTTTGTACATCAACTCGTTATCGAACGCCTCTGCAAGGCATTGAAGAAGAAAATGAGAATTTAAAGAAAAAGTAAAATTTTGTACTGCTTAAAGACGTGTAAAAAGTCTGGAATAAATTCATTTTCCATTACAGCAGATTTTTATTCACAATCACACTTCCAAATTTATTTAACTTTGTGCAAAGCTCGTGATGGAATAGCAAAAGTTAAAGTCTGGATTTATTTACCTGGGTGATCAAAGTTGTACTGTCCTTTAAGGGCTTTAGCCTTCTGATCTGGAGTCAGCACGTTGTAGAAACAGTCCTGGCTGATGATGGCCACCTTTCTCTGGCGGTGGTCCACCATGTGCTGCCCCAGAAGCTCCATGATCTTGGCGCAAACTGTAGACTGTAAACAATGCATCTCAATTATTCTATTATTAGCCACGCCGTTGTAACAACACACCTCAATATATTTTATAATATTAGCAAAGTTTCTTAATTCCGTAATGCATTACGGTAAACAGGCAACAATAAATACACTGGACTGATACTGCATAGGATTCCTGGCTGGAAACGGTTGTTTTTCTGCATGCTTGACCTCGAGTTCAAAGTTTAAAATCTGACGTCAGTATTGTAAGAAACGTGAGCTGTGTTGTATTTTATTCTAAATATTCAGGGTTGGAAAAGCGCTAGGTCAACTTAACCTCCACAAAAGAGTTTTTTTAGCAACGTAATAAAACATTAAACAAGTGGGCGTGACACTTGTTTTGACAGTTTGATGAATGCTAATGCTGATTCCGAGCTAAGATAACCGGTATGCTAACTACGTTTCTAATAGTTTACCTTTCCGCTGGCCGTGCCTCCGCTAACACCGATTAAAAAAGGTCGATGTCTGGGCTTTTCTCCCTCGTCTGTGACTCCAAGTTCTTCCATCGTAGTCAGTCCAACTGACATCTGGCAGCAGAAACGAAAATTGACAGCGTGTCCGACAGCTAACAGCCTGCAAACAGCTACGGCTGCAACGACTGTCATTCTCGCGAGAACTGAAGCTATCTGGGTGACTTCGAACACTGATGTCAAAACTGAAGGTCTTTGTCGTCTTGTCTATGCCAGTTCAACCGTAAATGTCCCAAACAGCCTTTGCACTAAATTTGATCAAATACTCTTTGATTTCATTTGGGTAAAAAAAGCCCCATCTTATTAGGAAGAATGTTATGACCAATAGACTAAGTTCAGGCGGTTTCAATGTTCTGGACTTTAATACCCTACATTCTACATTCAAAGTTAGGTGGACCCAAAGATATTTGAAAAATCCTAATTCAATGTGGCATTGGATTCCTACACAATCTAGGCCTTGGGTGACCTAGACTTTTTATTAAAATGTAACTACAAAATAGAAAAGCTCCCTGTTAATTTCTCTAACTTCCATAAACAACTACTTTTATCCTGGACATTGGTTTATAAACATAACCTTTCCCCTCACAACTGTTTTATTTGGAATAACCAAAATATTTGCTTCAAGCATAAATGCCTATTTCTTAAGAACTGGGAGGATAATGATATTCTATCTGTAAAGCAATTGTTTAATGATGATGGTCAACTGTTTAATTATGGTGAATTTCTTTGTAAATATAACTTCCCTGTGACCCCTAAAGAATTTGCTGTTGTTTTCGATGCTATTCTAGGTTTGAAATTTCTTATATCAACCTCAGGTAGAGCCCATATCCCATATTTCCAGAGTTATTTATTAGTATTTCAGTCCCGTTCCTTAGTATTAAAACCAGAAATAAACATATGAGAGAAATAATCCATAGAAATACAATTACCAAACCTGCTTCAATCTTTTTTTGGAACAGTCTTTATACGTATATTGATTGGGAACGAACATGGTTATTGCCAAGAAAGTTTTTTTTTTATCTCAAATAAAGTACGGGAGCTGTCTCTTAAAATTTTACACAGATGTTACCCTGTAAATTCAGTTCTGAATAAATATATTCCAAATATTGATCCTCTTTGTTGCTTTTGTCACATCGAACAAGAAACAGTAACCCACCTTTTTTGGGAATGCTCTTTCAGCAAAACATTTTGGTGTGACTTCAATATTTTCTTTAATCGGAAATGTGATACACTTATTCCTTTGTATGTTAAACATGTTTTCTTTGGTATTTCCAATAATAGTATGTCTGGGAAAGAATATACTATAAACTTTCTTATTCTGTTGGCTAAGTTCCACATACGTGCCTGTAAATTTGCTAAAAACAAACCCAACCTCACTGTTTTAAGAGCTTATGTAAGATGTTTTTTGGACTCTTTAAAAATGTGCACCAACTCTAAAGCTATGAATCGTATAACCTTAAGTGATGAATTTGATTTGTAAACTGTTATTTTACTTTTTTTCTCTTGGAATCTTGTGGTTTTGTTATCCCAGCACCTCGAGCATACTATTACTGTCTGCAATTGTATATTCTGTATTTGTAAATAAAGTTATTAAAGAAAAAAAAAAAAAAAAGAACACCGGTGTTCCCATGCATCACATTTTAGATTGGTTTGTTCAGTTTTGAGAAACTAAGTTGTTTGTTTTTTCCTGGATATGTAGGAGGAAAAATAGTAAACTAAAGCCGACTAAAATTAACAATAAAATAGAGTCAGACATCTCGGGGCGGCTTTTTATAGAAATAAAATAGAAGTTGAGGTATGCTGATCATAAGAACAATACAATCGAAAAAAACTGTAACCAAAAACGCACCAGGAGTATTTCTCGCTTATTCGTTTGGAGTAGATAGATATTTCGGGGGAAAAAAAAACAAAACAAACAGTGCATATTTAAAATGGATTTGTCCAAACTTTTACTTTTCATCTGTTTCCATGGTTTTGTATCTTCTTTTAAATGTCAGTTGCAACCTGGTTTGAAACATATTTTCACTTAACTCTCCCTCAACACGGTAAAAAGGCCAAAAAGTTGCATTTTTTTGTAAATATAATTATATATACATAGCAGTACAAAGTGCGAAAGCAATTAAGTTAAATCATGTTGTTTCTGGCTCATTTTCTTTCTCTTTGTCAGTTTTTTGTGAACGGCCTCTGCTCGTTTCCTCCACGACTATTTCTAAAGCATCGCTTCCTTCAATCCTCTTCACGGTCTCCCCTTTGGCGGCGAGGATTTCCTCAATGTTTCTGAAACACGAAGCAGAACAACAACGTTTAAGCGATGTGAATGCATTTGTAAGGCACTGTACATGGCTTAAATTTTTTGTCTTTGTTATGTTTATTATGGTGTAAATCCTGCAGCTCCACCAACCTCTTCCCCTCCAGATCTGAGAACCAGCCGAGGTTGTCGGCGATGATATGGTGGTTCTTGCACCCTTGACAGGTCACTATTACAACCCCTTTATGGTAGGCCACTTTAGAGATCCTCTGCAAGGACCTCGTGGAGCAAACCTGCAAACATGGCACAGCCCGAATCTTCAACACCCGTTACCTAAACATAATGATGCAGACTGCATCACACAACTACAAGTTAAGAGGACAGAGCTTGGGAAAACAAGACAGAAACAAAAACCACAGTCGAATAGCGATACCTTGCATGTGTAAGCAAGATGATAATGTGTTGACTGGATCTTTCCCAGAGCTTCCTCTCTGGCTGGCGGTGAAGATGAGAATCCTCTGAAGGAGCTGGGATGACCAGGTAGGACATGATGGTCCTGTGACGACATCTGACCTAACCATGTTCTGATGGTCGGACGGTGAAATAATACACATGGTTTGGATACATTAACCCGCCTGTGGTAACACCGCGATAACAGGCTGTTAGGGAGCCTCCCTCTGGGCAACTCTAATAAAGAAAGACATCTTTGTAGGACTAGCATAGTAACTGCTGTTTTTAGAGAGACAAAAAAAGAGTTTGAGCGCACAGAAGTTTTAAGTTTTAACAACCGGGGAGAAATTGGCGCGCTTTGATGACGTCATCCATCCTTGGTTTTTCAAAATAAGAGATATGCAATGACGTCAAACACATTAATCTATAACAATTTCTCCAGACGTATTGTTAAAATGACTGCTGATGCATTAAATGTTACTTAAGAAAATTATTCTTCGGTGTTCGGTTTGACTGTCTTTGAACTAGTAATTTTATTTTCTGCCAACGACCTATAATTTTGCTTAGAGAAATTATCTATTGCTAATCAAAAACTTAGCAATAGAGTTTCAATTTAAAACTGAATTTTCACTGTAAGTGTCCTTTTGTCCCTAAGTGAATTGTGCCATAACTTTTCAAAATTTGGAGGGAGAGGCATCCTGTACACATAGCTGTACAAAACAAACAGCACACACCTACGACAAATCAGTCAAGGCAGGGATCATTTAATCAAAAGGGTGAGGCATAAGGCCAGATAACTTTAACCTTGGACAATAGTAGTAAGCAATGCATTTCTTTTCTTAGAGTAAAATATCAAGGAAAAATAAGATCTTTCTGTATCTGTCTGTCAAATTTTCGGTAAATTTTACCTTCATTTGATTCTACTTCATTTGTTAATTTGATTCTAAGGCCATCAATATTACTCATCTTTTAATCAGGCTTTCAATACTTATTGCTTTGAGATTCGTGGTAAATTGAATGAAATGTATGTGTTTTATTTTCTTCTTTATATTTATTTGTTTTATGGTTAAAGTATATATTTTTAAATATTTTTATTTCTCATTCTATGATTCCAGTTGTCCAAATTCATTTCATTATTATAATTTTTTTTTTCAATTTAGCATTTTTTGTGTACAATTGTTTACATACTTGTTCCTCTGTTGGTTTACATTTTACATTTATAACACATTCTGTGTTATATTTGACTGTTGCAAACGTTCTCTGTGAATGAAGTTTGATCACATGATTATGATTCATATGTATTTTTGGAAGTTATTACAATTACTTGTCTTAGAGGCTATTCAAACATGAGCTAAAGAAATACTTCTGAATCTATGCTTAGTGTCACTTCAATACATTGTGTCTTTTCATGGTAAATCTCTGGTGTAACAACCTATAAGTACTCGGGACTTGTGCTCTATGTACATGCACTCTCTTGGAACAAAGATTTGACATTGGATTTACTTTCAGTCTTATTTAGTGATAATATTTTATCGTGAGTGAAAGACTAATTTGACTACATAAAGGAGAAAAGATGTTTTATTTTCTGGTTCAGGAAAAGTGAGCAAAGCTAAATATTTCTTTCCACATAGCACCACCAGGGGGAGACAAACAAATTTTGATATCAACTCCGGGTCCGAAATTGAAATACTCTTGCAGTTTTAGGTTGTTTCAAATCATGTTTGCATATTGGGATTGACTATATCTAAGTGTTATATTAAGTCCTTCAGTTTTTAAAAGCATGCATAGATTACAAATGTTAATTAAAACTTTTACTTTCGCTTGCTATGGCTACAAGAAAGAGAATATAGAACTGGAGTTAATTACTAAATAAATGCTAAATTCACTGTCACTGAGATTACTAAAGCGCTTCCTGCTTAATCCTGTTGAAACAAATTGGAGGGGATGACTGAGGGGGTTGTTTTAGGGAATCTCCTACATGAAACTAGGAGACCATTGAAATCCTGAGTAACTGGTAAATTCTGTATTTTTCCTCTGCTGAATTGATAAGATACCGTCCAGTGTGTTTTATTTCGGGATTTTATGGGATAAATTAATTTTTAAAAATGCACATAAAGTGGGAGTAAAAGAGCATTCAATCTAAAGAATTTTTTCAAATAAAAATCAGAATTTTTCTATTCATTCCACGACATGTTGATCATCTAAACTGATCAGAGAAGCAGCAGGAGGTCAAAAATGTCACAAAAGTCTTTCGATTAATAAGGACTATTAGGCCTGCCTGCTACAAAACTGACTTGTACAGAAGAAAAGCATAATAAAACCCACTACAGGAAGAAAGATATATAACTCTTATTTAAAATTGGTCTAAATTCATGGAGGGAACTCAACAAACACGTGAAAAAAAGTTGTTTTGATAAAATGAGACAAACATTGATTTTATTATTTTAGCCTACATGCAAAGAGCTATGTGTAAATAAAACCTAACTCAACCACACCCTGAGCACGCCATCTCCATGGTGAAACACGGTGGCGGCAGCATCATGGATAAATGGAAAATGGTGTTCTTACTCTAAAAAGCTTTTAAAATAATATTAGATGTGTTTAAAGCAGAGAGCATTTAATCTTTGACTACCTCAGTCAGACATCTAAAAATGTGAAAAGTAAGTCACAACTGCGAATCAGCCAGGGGACGCCTGTTCCAGACAGAAACAGTGACGTAAAGACTAGCGCCCTCTTTATATCCGCGCTTTTATTTTGAAGGCGGGGCGCTTGCAGCACTTCCTGCTGCTTTGTGAACGCACCGCTGCTCGGCTCGCTCGCTCTACGATCTTCATACTGTTTTCTGCTCCTCGGCTGTCCTGCGAGGCTCCGGCCTGGTGTCCGAGCGGCCCAGTCACTGAGAACCGGTAGAGAAATGTGTCACCTGTGTACGGAGGAGGCGAGACACACCAGTGTTAAAAACACAGGTGAGTTTTCCCCTGTCTGTCTTTAATATGAATGCCTGTTTTTCTTAGTTAGCTGTGAGAGATATTACTGCCGCAGCGCGCTGCTGTGGAGTCGGGATGAGACATCGTTTCCCGTCTCTAGTCGACGGGTTGTTGTTCTGGAGGAGTCCGTCTGAAGAAAGGTCGCTCTTTTTGGTGAAACCCCACCCAATTCTGTCTAATGGGATCACAGCCAGAGTCGGAATTCTCTTGTAATTCATTAGAAATAGAACTAAAAACTCTTTCCAGCTGGAGGCCGGGGAGGTGTTTTGTTATTTTGGCTCAACCACATACTGCTGCTTATTCTCGGAGGCTATAAACAGATAAAAAGAAAAGCTTCTGTAATAAATTGTGTGTTTAATGTTGTCGATAAAATAATAAAGTCTTAATCAACCCGAGACTTCATTCTTAGGTCTGCTTTTAATGGTACAATAGAGGTATAATTAGTTTACTGCCTCAGGCTATTACTACTATTATTTTATTAGATATTGCTAGCGTATTGAGGGGTGTTCTTTCAATAAACTACACTTCTAATTATTACAAAAAAGCCACATTTATTGACATTTAGTATTTAATAAATAAATGAGATGATATTAGTTGTTTATTATAAAATGGTGCGAAGAGCTTTAATCAGAAAAGTGGTCAAGAAGCCTATTATATCTCTAGGGGAGCAGCTGAGTTGTACAACTCACCACCAATCTGGTTTATATTGCAGAGTGGAGCGATAATGCTGTTAGAAGTCCAATTTAAAGTAGTCTCTGGTCAGATGAGACCAAAGTTGTACTTCTTGGGCTACACACTGAACACACCTGCGACACACACCATCCTCACCCTGAAACATTGTGGTGGCTGCATCATGCTGCGGAGATGTTTTTCTTTAGACTGGCCAGGTCAGAGTTGTTTCTTGAGTGAACAGTCCGTAGAGGAACCTGTCAGTATGTGAGATTTTTGAAAGCTTTGTTGAGGTCAATTGTAATAAAATTGGGATTTAATGTTTCCAGTTTGGAAAATTACCCTGTAATTAATAAGTTAATAATATTAATTTGTCAAGCTTTCTAAAGTTTTGATTTTACTCTGTTCCAAGATCTGTATCATGAGCATCTCTGTGTGCAGGGTGTATACGATCTCAGCAGAGCTGTCATAAAAAAAAAAAAATGTCAGTCGGAACCAGTTTGTCCCAGTTAATACAAAATCTTGCATGTTCCATCCAACTTTTGCATGGTAAATTAAGGATTTATTGAAACCAACGTGTTACAGGAAGGCATAAGAGTCAAAACAAGTAAAGATAAAATCCACCGCAGTCTCTTTGATTTGCTAAAAATCAAAAGAGCTGTCGCAGAAAGATTGAGTAATGCTTGAACTTATTATAGATGTAAAGTACAGGGGTTAACATTAACCTGCTTGAAAAGTGCTGAACCAAGGGGCAGCAAGAACAAATAGCAAATGTATTAAGCTGGTGGTGACTGAAGGGTGTGTTACCTAACTCTGCTAGGCAAATGGAGGGGCGGAGGAGGTCTGTTTGGGAGAAACACTAGTCTGTCTAAACCTTGGAGGCCTCTTTCTGTTCTTTTTTGTGGACCATTACAGAGTTTCAAACGGATCTGAGTTTAAAAGCTGCGATAACTCTGTTTAGTAATCAGAAAATGATATCCTGTGCTCAACAAATCTCTGTTTATGACCCGGATTTTTGTTGTCAGTTTCAAGCATCTGATTGCTTGCAGCAGAAGCCCAAGAAGTTTCTGGAAAACCGGTTGGTTTTTAAAGCTTATTGTTTTGATATTCTTTCATTGCTTTCCATCTTAATTCCATTTTAGGCAGCCTATGTTAACTACATGTGAGACTGGTAGAAGAGAGTTAACCAAAAATGAACTTGTGCACAGAGAACCCCAGCCTCTTTCTGGAAATCTGCAGATGTGGTGTGAAGGAGTCAGAAAGCGGTGATGCTTTCAGGTCCTGTGGGTGTTTTCAGCCACTTAGTTTGACGTTGTTGCGGGGAAATGTTAACAGTTGTGCTTTACATAAATGAGCTTCAAAGCCTACTGTAAGTGCCAGGAATGTTGGCATTCGTCCGTCTCTCAATCTATGCATTTCTCCAAACCGCATTTCCTGTTCAGCCAGATTGAATCTTGTGCCTTTATGGTTTCCTTGCAAATACATGTACACCCTTACAGAGGCTGCCAGTTGAACCCTGAACTGACGGAAAAACACTTAAAGACAAAACTAGGCTCTGATATGGAAAATCAGACATAGAACCCAAAACCATTTTCAGTGAAGCCTAAAGGTTGCTCATAAATCCTCCCTCTTGGCATTATTTATTCAGCATGTTTGTGCTATTGAATGTTAACAATGAAAACTATTTTTGATTAAGCTGTTTTCCAGAGGAGATATGGTTTACCGTAGTTATTTATTTATATGGCATTTTAAATAGCATATACAAGAAGAATGACAACACCTGGCATATTACCAGTGTGTTTGAACCTGTGCAGTTTTTCAGAGAAGAAATTTACTAAAAAAAAATTGGTCTTTAGATTTATAAAATCAAGTAGAGACTTACATCAAACATTTTAGGTTCTCATTTGTGAACAAAAGCAACGCATTGATTTCCATCTTCCTTACAAGTATATTATACTATCTATCTTATACATCATATAAGATATTATATATGTTATATAATATATATGTCATATTTTATATATGATTAGTGTGATATAAAATATATGACGTATCACATCATATAGAATCATATCATATGTTATTATGTCGTATCATAAATCCAACTTTCTAACAATAGGGCCAGACAGAAATTTAAAGAGGAGCAGCAAAAGCAAATGAGATGGATTAGCAGTGCTTGCCAACAAGTAGAATATTTTATGATGCTGATAATATTAGTAAATATTACGATAACAATATCAGTGGCGATATATTCCCGTTTTGTTTTTGTTTTTTCTCCTCTGTGCTTCCATCTCTCTGTGACCTGTAGCATTTTGGAGCATTGTCATTTTGGTCTTTGCATTTGCTGCCATGACACTCTGCCCAACTGGCCAAATATTATGTTGGCATGGAAAATGCAAGTTCATAACTCTTGCAATGTATTGGCCAACAATTATTACACTCTAAGCAATCTTTTGCCATATGAATATTGCGCACACTGATATTATGATGATGATGATACAGTTGCAATATATTGTGCAGCCATAGTGCACATCCAAGATCCATTTCACTGGTCTGGACCAGTGAAATGGATCACCTGTAAAACTAAACAAAACAAACAAAAAAAAAAAACATGCCTGCTTTAAAGGCTGGTCTTGCCTGCATGGCTCTTAGCCTGTGGGGCACAGCCTGGACAATAGCTGCTCTGTTTAAGAAACTATTTTAGAAGAAGTGAACCAGGAGATCCACGAGCACAGTGACTGTTTAATCCAGTTCTGAACTTCTCCTTCTGAATACACTTATAATGTCATCTTCCTTTGGGGCTGTTTAGGTCCCAGCAAAAGGTAAACTTGTGTTCTGTGTCAGGAGAGAGGCAGCGATATTGTCAGATGGCAATAAGACTCTTGCAGAAGAAATCTGTTTTTATGTAACATTTTATAACAAGCTGACTGTGATAATATCATAAATTTTTTTAGATCGCACAAGCTTTTTGTTATAGTTTACATGAACATGTCAGTACATTCTTGCAACGGGCCACCGTTTCCAGCTTTAATTACAAAGTTTATTTATTCTAGTTCCATCGCTCTCCTTCCTTCCCTTTATCAAGAGTGTGGCACTCTGTCAGTATAAACACTCCTAATGTGTGTAGTGCCAGATGTAGTTCTAATCTTTCTCTGGAATATGAATCCCATTTGTATCACAAAATTGGTTTTGTTGTTTAATGCCATGTGAATTATCTTATTGAAGGCTATTTTAGCAGCTGCTGGGAAGTGAAGCCTAACGTAGAAGGTTCTGTGACTCCTAATCTGGCCAGAACAAGTAAGTTTTGAATGACTTACCAGGCTTATTTAATTTCCCTTTTGGATCAATGAGGTATTTTTGAGTTTGAATTATTTACAGAGTAGCACTGTAACCATTCTGTCTGTTTTTAAAATTAAGAGTAAAGCCTTGTTAGTGGTTTGTCTCTCATCTGGTGTAAAGTTGCCTCTGCTTGCAATATAAATAATTAATCACTACTTATTGCAGGACTACTGGAATAATATTTTGAATGCTGTTTATATATATTATGTTGCAGTTCTTAAAGACAAATCAGAGAAAATCTGGAGAACTAAAACCATCTGCATACCTTACTTTTTTTTATATGTATCTCTTTATTAAGGTCAAGCAGGTCTTATAGATAGAAATATTAATTATAATGGTTGTTAATGATATTGAGAAAGTTAAAATACATGTACTGTAAGATTTAATTGTTGGCGTCTTAGCATTGGTAGCTCTCAGACAGTCTTGTTTTTCTCATTTGCTTAAAGCCTCCTTGTTGTCTTCCAGTCATCCTTCGGCATAGATGAACAGCTGAAAAAGTTTGCTGTCGTCAGCATAAGTTTCACTTCCTTTTTGAGTAGAAAGTTTGTCCTTTTCTATTTAAACAGTTTCCTGATGTCAGATCAGCGTCTTTTGGTTCTTCTTAGCTCTGATTTGTCAGTGAGAGTTACCTGATTGACAGAGCTCATCTGAAGGTCCATGTATTTTTCTAGGATGGTAAAGTGGGGTTTTAAATAAAGACAAAGGTTCAAACTTGAACATTATTTCAGAAAAAGAAGCTCATTTTGAAAATTGTCTGAACTGCAGTATGTCTGCCAGGCGCCTGTATCTGGTTTGACAACCGCTAGCATCTACGTTCTGCATGGAGTGTGAGGATGACAATACATATTTTGGAGTTTAATGATTAGCATTTGTTGATTTTTTATTATGAATTATATCAGAAAATCAAATCTTGCATTATATAGATAAAAATATATAGGCTGAACAACCTGAAAAACGTAAGGTTGTTCAGTGCTGCTGTCCTTCAGATACCCTTTCTTCAAAATTTTACACAGCTTCCTGAATTCTTAATGCAACAACTACGACACACTGTGGTAACGTTAAAAAAAAAAAATGCTCAGCATGCCAGTGGACTCTATTTAAAGTTATTTTCTAATTAGCCAGTTTTAGTTTAATAACTCCTCTTTTCCAGTGAGTTCACAGCTTTGCGTTATGCTACAACTGTAAATTAATTAATTGTGATGAAATACCAGGATCTTGGCTAAATGACTTTTGTTAAAGGGGACTGAATAAATGTGTCTCCCATTCTCTTGTTATCATAACTCAGCAGACAGCAATATTTGATGTAAGAAAATGAACACCTGGTTAATTTGCATATTGGTTCATAGTGCAAATTGTTAAAGCGCAAAAGAAGTTACATGATTATTACCAGATACATGGTTATATGGCAAAAAAAATATATATATGTTTGAAGTAAGAGACACATATGAAGATGTTTCTATGAGTAAGCAATTAATCAATTAAACGCATGATAAATAAAATAGTGATTTTTATTTCCACTTTATTTATTGGTTTGAGTTGTTGTATTTTATTTTGGATGTTTGAAGTATCTTCCAGGTCCAGAGTTTAGTGTTCTGTAGAAATTGGTCTTTAAGAGAGTGACTTTGCATTGTTATGCCATTACCAATATATTACTTGAAAATGATCCCACTTCTATATCAACATTATGATCGTTTATCGCAATAAATACTGGGACAATTTATTGTCCAGCAAAATTTGTTATTTACCTAAGAGATAATACCAAAACTGGACTTTTTTTAAAATCTAAATGCAAAAGTTTTATGTGTTGTGGAAAGCTAAGACTGAGATTCATTTCCCTGAACATGTTTTCAATTTTGGAGGAACAAACTGTGCATTTCCTCTAAGCCATAACAAATAAAAATAAGTAATATTTTGTTTTTCTGCTTTTACAGATAAACCATCATGATTCCCATCACAGAGCTTCGGTACTTTGCTGACACCCAGCCAACATACCGCATCCTGAAGCCATGGTGGGATGTTTTCACCGACTACATCTCAATCATCATGCTGATGATCGCGGTGTTCGGCGGGACGCTTCAGGTCACGCAGGACAAGATGATCTGCCTGCCTTGCAAGTGGATCCTCAACAACACTTGCGATGCCATGCCAAATGCGACAGGCGCCTACGCCCCAGAGCCCAAAGGCATTCAATACGACCTGGATCGACACCAGTACAACTATGTCGACGCTGTCTGCTACGAGAACAAGCTGCACTGGTTTGCTAAATATTTCCCTTATCTGGTGCTGCTCCACACTTTGATCTTCCTGGCCTGCAGCAACTTCTGGTTCAAATTCCCACGCACGAGCTCCAAACTGGAACATTTTGTCTCCATCCTCCTCAAGTGCTTCGACTCACCGTGGACAACGAGGGCTTTGTCTGAAACCGTGGTGGAGGAGAGCGACCCCAAACCGGTGGGGAAAACGAACGGCTCCATGGATAAGAAGACGTCGAGTGTGAGCGAGGATGTCGAGGCCAGCATTCCCATGCTCCAGCGAACAAAGTCCAGGATTGAGCAGGGGATTGTGGATCGCTCTGAAACCGGGGTTTTGGACAAAAAGGAAGGGGAGCAGGCCAAGGCGCTTTTTGAGAAAGTGAAGAAGTTCAGGATTCACGTTGAGGAAGGCGACATAGTCTACCGCCTTTACATACGTCAGACCATCATCAAAGTAATCAAGTTCATACTGATAATTAGCTACACTGGCTATTATGTAAGCTGCATCAAGTTCAGTGTGGTGTGCTCAGTGAACATGGAGAAACTGATAGGGTACCGTCTGTTTCATTGTGCACATCCACTGGCGACTCTTTTCAAGATCTTGGCCTGTTTTTACATCAGCCTGGTTATAGTTTACGGTCTCATCTGCATGTACACGCTCTGCTGGATGGTGAGACGCTCCCTCAAACGCTACTCCTTTGAGTCGATCCGTGAAGAGAGCAGTTACAGTGACATCCCCGACCTCAAGAACGACTTTGCCTTCATGCTACACATGATAGATCAGTATGACCCTCTGTACTCTAAGCGCTTTGCCGTGTTCCTGTCAGAGGTCAGCGAGAACAAGCTGAGGCAGCTGAACCTCAACAACGAGTGGACGTTAGAGAAGCTGAGGCAGCGAATCACCAAGAACTCCCAGGAGAAACTGGAGCTTCATCTCTTCATGCTCAGCGGGATCCCCGACACGGTGTTTGATCTGGTGGAGCTGGAGGTCCTGAAGCTGGAGTTGATCCCAGACGTGACGATACCCCCCATCATCGCCCAGCTCTCCAACCTGAGGGAGATGTGGCTTTACCACACTCCTGCTAAAATCGAAGCTCCAGCTCTGGCTTTCTTAAGGGAGAACCTCAAGTCTCTCCACATCAAGTTCACAGATATCAAGGAGATTCCACTGTGGATCTACAGCCTGAAGAACCTCAGCGAGCTGCACCTGACCGGAAACCTGAGCGCCGAGAACAATCGCTTCATCGTGATCGACGGGCTCCGGGAGCTCAAGAGCCTGAAAGTACTGCGTCTGAAAAGCAATCTGACCAAGCTTCCTCAGGTGGTGACCGACGTGGGCATGCACCTTCAGAAGCTGTCCATTAACAACGAGGGCACCAAGCTGATGGTGCTCAACAGCCTCAAGAAGATGGTCAACCTGACAGAACTTGAGCTCATTCGCTGTGACCTCGAGCGCATCCCGCACTCCATCTTCAGCTTGCACAACTTGCAGGAGATCGACCTGAAGGACAACAACCTGAAGACGATAGAGGAGATCATCAGCTTTCAGCACCTGTACCGCCTCGTGTGCCTGAAACTCTGGTACAACCAGATCGCCTACATCCCCATCCAGATCGGAACGCTCACCAACCTGGAGAGGCTCTACCTGAACAGGAACAAGATCGAGAAGATTCCCAGCCAGCTCTTCTTCTGTCGCAAGCTTCGCTTCCTGGATCTGAGCCACAACAATCTGACAAGCATCCACCCAGACATCGGCTTCCTCCAGAACCTGCAGTATTTTGCTGTGACAGCAAACAGGGTAAGAAGCTGAAACATTCCTATTTATCTAATTTAAAGTTTTATGTAAAGTTACTTGCCGTCAAGGTTTTCAGCAATTTTTCCTTCCAGTTTTTAAATGACGACTATCCAGATTAACCTGACCCAGAGAGAGTGAGTAACTGTAACTTTCACAAAAGTTCAGAATAGAGAAAACACTCACTTAGAACTTGTTAATGCCATTTCTGACATTTTACGACTGCAGCGAACCACAGTGAGAGCCATTATCCAGAAATGGAGAAAACAAATGGAGTAGTGAACCTTCCCAGGAGAGGCTGGCTTTCAAAAACAACTTTTAAGAGCAACTAAATGACTCATTCAGGGGGCACAAAATAACTCAGAACAATATCTAAATCGCTGAAGATCTCAAGTTTTTTTGTTGAGGTTAGAGTTTATGTGGGCGACTGTGGCTCTGTGGGAAGAGCAGTTGTCTTGTGATCGGAAGGTTGTAGGTTCAATTCCAGCTTCCTTTTAAGGTGTGCTTCCAGTGACATTGGGTTTAAAACTAAGACAGCATTTCAGAAAAAGGAGCAGTGGTTGCAGTGTGATGATCTGGAGTGACTTTGCTTCTTCTAAGTTTACCAGCCTAATGTACTTCATGGAACCATGAATGCTGCTCACTACCAGAAAATCCTGACAGAAAATACAGAGAAAACACTCACAATATGCAGAAGGACAATTTATCCTAGCAGACAATCAAGTCAACTTCTGTATGGCTTAAAAAAAGCAGAATTAATCATTAAATTAAATTAAATTAAATTTTGATTTATGATTGGAAACTTGTAGGTAAGAGAACACTTTTTCACAACAACATCATAATTGGGGGTTTTTTCTGTCATTTTGCCCATGGTATTCCATATAATATATGAATCGTTTGATTTAAAAATTTAACTCGCTAAAATGCTGTTACAGAATTAAGATAAAAAACCTATCTGATTCCTTCTCAAGAAATGCTGCTTTGAGCTCCGCGTGCAAACAACATGGTGTGTTTTCAGTTAGCACTACTATTACTGCTGTTTTACTGCGCTGGCGCGAGTGGCTTCTTGATGAAAATAACCTCCAGCAGGTCTGTGAGCAGCCACAAATAGCTCAGGACCAATCCTTTATACTTCTTCTTTTAGTTTGTTTACACTTTCAGAATATTACTAGGTGCAAGTAGGCTTTAACAGTGGAATTCATGGTAATTTAGCTGTGATTTGTATGAAATTAAATAGGAGAATTAACTTCTTGGAACAATCAAGACAATATAAATACAAATATATATCACTGGATTTATTCTTTGGGTCTTGTCTTGAAGTCTGGTTAAGCATTTTCATGCTTAATGAGATTTCAAAGAGACAGGCTGCATTTTAAGGAGGCTTTTATCTTGTTTTGACAGTGCCTGTTTTCATGTCCGGTTTGTTTCATTCTGACATGAAGTAGAAACAGCTGGCTTTTTTATGTATTATTGCTTACTAATGTAATCAGTGCTTTGCAAAAGCAGTCCCACCCCTTGAACTTTGTCAGATTACGAATTCTCACTGGGATTATATGGGCTACTCCATTACATGTTAAAATGGGCCAGAAATGTAACAGCTACAGACGTTATCTTTGGCCTTTCTCCAATATGAAAAAGTAAACTTTTGTATTTGGGTGCAATGGTAAAATAGGTATTTGTCTGTTCAAGCGAGGTTAAATCTACAGATTTTTGCTGTAAATTTTACAGTTACATAAACTAGCTCTGGCCAATATATCAATATCAATATATACCATGACATAATCAATATCAATAGAAAGTACGGTAATAAAATGTTCAATAATTTTAGTCAAATCTAAACCAGAACTGCACAGTATTCTGGGGGATGTAGACAGAGTTCAATGAAATATGTGGATTGTTTTTCCTAGTAGAAGCTTGGTCTGGGCCAACTGGAAATGGGTTTTGGGCCTCTTGTGGCCTTTGGGCCGCCATTTGAAGAGCCTTGTTATGAACCAACTCAGTGTAACGCATAGTTTTGAACTCATTTTGTGTTACAAATGAAACCTAAAAAGTTTGACACACACCCTTCGAAACCCTGAAATGAAGTTTCACTTGTAAAACTGAAGCTTTTGCAAGTTTCAGGTCTTAAGACCTCCACTGTCTTACAGATGGAAATCTTAAGATAATGACGATGCAGTATCAAAAATACGTTAAAACAATGTATAGTCATACATAGTCCTTCTGTCTCACAGTTATGTTGCACTTTTCACATTATAAGCATTTGCATTTGCTGTAACACAACAAAACATGAAAACTTTCAAACATTGCCTTCCTGTTACTCCCCTTGCAACAGCCTTTTTAATCTCTCTGTTTCAGATTGAGACTTTGCCCCCAGAGCTGTTTCAGTGCAAGAAACTCCGCACTCTGAATCTGGGGAACAACTGCTTGCAGACGCTGCCATCGCGCTTCGGGGAACTCACCGGGCTGACCCAGCTGGAGCTGAGGGGCAACCGTCTCGAGTGCCTCCCTGTGGAGCTCGGCGAGTGCCGGCTGCTGAAGAAGAGCGGCCTGGTGGTGGAGGAAGACTTGTTCAACACGCTGCCGACGGAAGTCAAGGAGCATCTGTGGAGGGCCGATAAGGAGCAAGTTTGAGCCAAAACATAAATGCTGGTGGGAAACTCATAGAGGCTTGTTGAAGCCAGGACAACCTTAAAGAGAGACGCAGCTGCATTGGCCGTGAAGGCAAAGGCAAACCGACAGCTTGTCTGCTTCAGGAGCAGACAGAACCACAAAAGTAAGAGCGTGGAACATCTACACATACAATTAATTAGTAAGCTTTTCCTGGTTGCGAAGTTGCCGAGAAGCTGGAAGCTGCTGTTAAATATGCATGCCACAGTGGGATCATTCTGAAGCAAAACGCGTTCATCGGACGACTCAGCTCTGCCAGTGAGCTAACTGTGCTCTTTTTTTATTATTATTATTTTACTGAGCACAGGGTACTTGCACAAATGAAACATGTTTAACGCTGAATTCACCCATCTCTCCTCTGGACTTCATATGTTGTTTCTGCAGTTGTAGCACGACGCGGCTCGCTGCATCTGAGGATCTTATCAAGCCAATTTTTTCTCCTCTCAAACCTAATTTGGTCAGGCATGAACTTGTTTTTCTTCCTTCCGTCTCTTTAATCTCATCATGCTTTGATGCATCTTCTTATGGGCACAAAATGACTCTGGCCACGAACAAATCATCGCACAGGTAATCTCGCAGCTTCGGCCTTAATTCTGAGAAAACCGCTGGAAATGATTGCAAAAAAATTAAGAACAAACTCTACATCTAAAATTAAACACCCTGCAGTTATAAATTTCCTCATCAGCTCGTGTGGCAAGCTGTAACTTGCACAGGAAGAAGTGGCTTCAGTATTTGTCTTCTGCTCCGTTCTTTTCAGCACCAAATATGATTTTTACTTAGATGTGCAACAAGGAAACAACGTGAGTCCGAATCAAACACTATAAACATTTTGTGAACGCTTGGCTTCATTTGAAGGCAAAGTATTATGACTGAAGATAGAACCAGAGGTGGGTTCAGAAACACAGTTTCAGCAAATAAGAGAAACGCCCACTGAACACTTCCTGTGAACTTCTGGAACATGTACACTTAGTCAGATAATTTAAGTGACCTTTGTTCATTTCAGAACATATATTTTATTTTAAAGAATGAGATGTAACTCTAATGTACACTATGTCACATTATGGCACCAACTATTCAGCTCCATTTGTTTTCAGATTAACATATTGAATGTCATGAAAGCTTACTTACCCCCTTACAGATTTCTTTTGTTTTTGTCCTAAATTTGTAAGATTATCAAAGAATTTTTTCATAACAGACAAATATCAACCAAGTAAACACAACAAAGCTGCTTTCAAACAGTGATTTAATGATTTATTAAGAAAAGAAAAGCTATCCAAACTAACATGGCCCTGTAATTAAACGTGACTGAGCATATCTTGGATTACTTTCACTTATCAAACTGCCTGTCCCAAATTAAGTAGAGCCTGTTTGACAACATGAAGTAGGTTAGAAGATCTCAAAAAGCAGCACACCATATTTGAAAAAAATTCAAGAATAAGAAAGAAAGTCATTGATGTTTATGTGAAAAGGATCGCAATTTATTTTAAGGATTTAGAACTCTATCAAATCCTAAGCCTAGACATTATCCACATGCAGATATGTTTGATGATCAGAAACCTGAAAACGCATAAACAGAAGAAATCTTCAAGGGGTGGAAAAAGCTTTTTCCTGCCAATATATGCCAATCATGCAAACCATAAGCATCATGGAAACTACTCGCCAAATTGATTCACACCACGGCTTACATTCTGACTCAGGAGATCTTGGAAAGTTCATTTTGGAAGCACGTAGGATGTGAATCAGTCTGAAGGAGAGAGGAGTTGTCTGCAGACTCTCGCTGTATAGTCGTCATGCTCGCGTTGCTCCATGGAAAGAAGTAGACATTTGTCACTAATGTGTTTATCCATTCACGATGCAGCCGAGGACAAACAGGAAATTGCAAAGCGAAGGGAACTAGTTTCGACCGGATTCCACAAGGGAAGCGAGTTTTTTGTCGACTAAGACCGGAGAGTGAGCTATATCCACCTTCCATGCTCCAAATTAGTGCAGCATGCCTTGTCTGCTTGAAACACTTTTCTTGTTTAGACCTGGGATTTAATAGCATCATGTGGAGCAAATGTCTTACGTTTACTCCTGCCAAATGTCTCTTATTGCTAATGTAGCCTTAGTTTTTTACTGGCTATATCCTGTTAACGATCACAAACATCGTCAGGGCTTTTTCTGTTGTGTTGTAAAATGTATAGCTCAAATATTTAATGCTTTTTTTTATTCTTCACAGCTGTTTTTCTTTTGATTTGAGCTTTTTAAAGGTACAGTATGAGACAGGAATGGGCTGGTAGAAGACTTTCCCACTATGTAACCTTGTGCAAAACAAAACTCTATCAAATGACATAATTTCTTTTATTTATAACAGAAAAGTAACTCTTTTTGCTATTGGTACAACATTACAAAGACAAAGATATGGCAAAGGTATGCGATTGTTATTTATGACACACACTTGTGATTTTATAGGCTAAAGCAAAAACGATAGAATACCCGCTAAAAAAAGTAGTTTATAACAAACACAGCTAGCTCTGTGTTTGTTGCCTTCTTTCACACAGCTGATTGGCAGTGCCCAGCAGCATGTGAATGACGGAAGCAAAGGTCACACTAAAGTAAAATTTCTTGAAACCAAAGGAATAACTTGACTGAAGCTTATAGCCGGTTTGAAGTTGTAACTTTTTAAAACCTTGGTACAGTCATAGATACTTGCAGATTCCTTAACAATATTAGCATAATTTCTGAAGAAACGTCATTATTGTGATTTCTTTCAAAATAGGGATGCACCATACATTGGTATTAACACTGGTAGCAGTGGACGTGGGTCAGTTTTCAACAACCTGTATTGGTCCGATAAGCAGAATTGGGTTGATTTTACTAATTTATGTATTTTATATTGTCGTTGCTTATGACAGTGATACAGCACAGGATTATTTTGGTTTCTAACTGAAACAGAGAAGCAATGTGAGCAGTATGGTCATTTGTAAGGAAACATATACAATATCAGTTATTAACCAACACAGCAACATTCATTTTGGATCCGTGCATCCCAATTTTAAAGACTGACTACTGCACAGCATCCAAGAAATTAGACATGGTCAAATAAATCATCCAGTTACCATCATCAGACAATAAATGACTGGCCAGTGAACAGTGAAAATCCAATACCTAAGCACAACAGCTCGTGCTGACAGCAACTCTCTTCAGTGTAGAAGTTGCCGCAGAAGGAGAAAATGTAGTTAGCTATTTTTAACATTAGTAACATGATAAAAAAAAAAACTTGGCAGGTTTGGAAACCTTAGACATTTTAAGGAGCCATTTATTTTACAAATAAACAGACCTTACTGTTCACAGTTTGTTTGACTTAAGCTGCTTAAAACAATCTCAAATGTCCACTCCATAAATCTGTATTCTTTGTTTTAAAACAACAGCAAAATGCTTTACTGAAATATATCCTAAAAGAAGGAGAAAAAAAAGTGCACATTTTAAATTTAGTTGTTTAAAGAGACGTTAGAGTTGGATGAAATTGGTACTAACAGATGAAAGATTTAGAAAATCAGCGATTGGAAATTGACCACAAAATTGTGCTCAGGTCATCTCTACAAAAGAACAGCAGAAAAACTATTTTATTTTATGCTCGTTAATACAAACATGTAAATTAGTAACTAGGCATGTAAGTACATCAATACAATTTATTGACAAGCTACAAAAAAAACAAACGCAGACAGCAGTTGCATATAATCAAATTGTTGTTTTGGTTTTTTTTCTTTAATAATGAGGCAGAGTTTTGCTAATGTTAAACAGATCTTGAAGAACTTTAAGATAAAATAGAACAGAATAAAATAAAGCCGAAATATCTTTTAGTGTCGATATTTGACATTCTTACACTCTGATCTCTTTGGAGATTTAGAGAAAGTTTTCCTGTAAACATTTAGCTGAATGTTTCTCCTCAGTGAAATCCGTTTCACCGAGGCCTTGGCTAAATGCTGCTGATCGCAGGTGAAATGCTTGTATAATGAACCTTTTTCCCATATATCTATGAAACTTCAGAGTCTGTTATGTGTGAGGTGATAAGAGACACAAGAGAGGGATTTAAATTGTGTTTGCCTTAGTGACAAATCTATCCTAATAAGTGTGCTGTAGATAGATTCTTCAATGATTTAACACAGTGCCTTATAAAACAGATTGTTTTACATTTCATCGTGTTCCATCCTCAAATTTTAATGCATTTCTTTCAAATTTCATGAGATTCAGTAACAACAAAGTATCTGAAAGTAGAGAATAACTGCGAACTGGAAGGAAAAGGATGGTTTTCAGGTTTTTACTCAAAAGACCTGAAAAGTGTGGCGTGCATTTATGTTTTCTCTGACGTACTTAGGTACCATCATTTGCACGTTTGCTGCTGTGTCCCTTTCATCAATTGCTTTGTTCTTGCCGCTCTTCCTTTAAAGCCAGTTTTGTGGTGTGGACAAATCATAACGAAACACACGGAGGTTTCTGGCTGTAAGGTGACGACGTGTGAAAAAGTTTCGTGTTGCAGCGTCAAGACTGAAGCCCTTCAAGTAGATGAAGAAGCGATTTTTTTTATTATTTTTTTTCTATAGCACAAAGAGCTGCATAGACTGTTGTGCTGTAGGTACAGGGAGAGGATGTAGGAGATGGTTTATGTCACTCCAGAGTAAATTTGATCTTGTAAGCAAACATTAAGGTGGTGCAGTGCAGCCCTCCCTTCTGCAGAGTGTCAAATTAAAACGTAATCTCAGCTTTCTTTGTATTTGCTGCTGATAGCTTGTCATTTCTTTAGCACTTTTTAACGTTGCCTGACGACATCCAATATGCATTTTGTCCTCAGTTAAAAAATACTGTTCAGTGCTAAGGTAGTCACAGAAAGCTTTCCCAGGATATCGCTTCCGGCTGATTCAGGTTTCCTCAACTAGACCTTTTTATGTACTGCCATCGATGCATGCTTTTGTTTCTCTGACCTCCAGAGCTTTGCACAGACGTCATTTCATCTCTGAGTCATGCTTTTTATGGCAGCGAGCTCCCGTTCCCCTCGTGTCAGCGTTTGGGAATCAGGTGAAGGTCTGAGTTAAGGTCAATCAGATGCTTGTGGAAAACCAAAAAGTAGAAAAATGAGAAGTGAAGTCAAGCACTTCTGTTTCACTCGCATGGGAGGCACATTTCTATTTAAGCAGTTATTTAAGCCATTTAAAAGCTTTGTTGTCGATCTGTGCGAATGTTATAAAAGTTTTTAATTTAACGTCTGCCTTTTTTAAAGTGCAACATTATCTGAAAAGGTGCCCTGTGTGTATGTTCTGTACGCCTTAAGTGATTCTGTTTGTGTGAAAGAGCATGGTGAGTGAGTGAGTGAGTGTTTACTTGGTTGAGTTTCACAGGTTCAGCTCCACATCAACGATTAGAGCAAACTGTCTTCATGGGTTTTTGTTTTAATTTTTGTTTTTATTTTTTTGTGGATGGATAGGCTGACACAGCTGAACAGAACCAGAATCAGCTCACGACAATCTTAACTGGAAGCGAAGGCGATCTCTGCCTTCTGCGTTGACTTCTCTTAATACCTAAAATATGTGTGTATTTGCATTTTGAGGTGGTCATATTCTCATTTTAATTCCTCATAATTCCAGTATTAACTTATTTTTGAGAAAAAAAATGTTTTTTGTTTTTTTTTTAAAGTGCTGAACTGCCATGATTTCATTTAATCTCTGGCTTTCTGTGTACCTTTTAAATACACGATTGTATTTACTGTCTACAGTGAGTTTATCTCTGTATTCTGATGCCTGTAGATCAGGGAATTACAAGAAAAAAGCAACTGTTGGTTTTATTTTTCTTCATGTGACTTCTTAATAAAGCATGGGTTTGTTCAAGCTAAACTGATGTGCAGTATAGCCATACTAAAAACCACATAATTAACCCTTCGAAAACCGTCTCTGAATATAAACTGCAAGCTGAATGGACACATTTTTGTTTGGATCTTACGTGACAATGCCTTTATGATGACAGTTTTTGCCAAGTGAATGAAACACTGGCTTTTTAAGTGTCTGTAACGGCGAATGTTCAGATCCTACTTTTGTACACGATAATAAAATGAACAGTTAACACTATTTCCTGTGTTTGACTATTAATTCGTCATCTGGGCTTGTTTCTGTTTCAAGGAGAAGTTAAAAATTGCTGAGACGTTTTTTCTTACACACTTCCAGTAAGTATGAGGGGATAGGAGCATATCCAAGGTTACAACTTAAAGTTCTTAAGAATTAAAAAGCTTTTTTTTTTTTAGCTTGCCCTTGTTTTATTATGAGATAGCTTCATGTTGATGCTCTAAAAGTGAGGCGAAAGCTGTAGCTAAAGTTTATAATTTTCTGAGCAGAAAAATATTTTTAGCACATTCTGTCACTTGCATTGAGGCATATATGTATAAAATGGACAAATGCAGTTCTTATCTAATCTCATCTGATCTAAAATATTTTGGTACAAACAGAATGGTCTTTAAGGATTCCCTTTTCCACAGCATATGGATTTTCCAGAGACTACAAGTCTTAATGAGGTGCATTCTGATCAAAATTTTTATTATTTATTATTTGATGTAGGATTTAGGTTTTCTGACATTTCAGACTAATTTTATGTACAATGTTAAGTTTTTTAAGAATCTTTCTCATACAGAATTGATGAAGTTTTTGTTTTTTCATAAAGCACCTCCCGACCCCACTAAGGGACAAGGATGTAATGAAAATGGATAGATGGATTTTTTTTCATAATCATCAGGCACGTTTTCCAATTTTGTTTTTTAAAATTTTATGGCTACGTTGAACATGGAAGGAAATACCGATAATCACTCTAAGAGTGCAAAATGAATATATTTTTTTATTAAACTTATCGCCAGAGAGATTTAGATTTTATTCATGTATGCTTTATGTCACGTTAGTGACACCCAGAGGCCAGACTGTGCCACTACACCGACACAAGGCTCAAGCTGCTGGTCGCCTTGTGATGCAAGGAAAGAGTTAAAAGTGCAAAAGCCTATTACACTACTGTTGCATTTAAATTGGTTTTGACAGCTCACGTGTTCAGACTGCAGGTTACCCGGATGATAAAGGTGACACACATGGTGGCTTTGCCTTCGGCGGGATCGCTTCCTAGTAGATCATAATGGATTTTATGACAGATCAAGACGTGCAAAAGGTGAGGATTTTTTTTTTTTTTTATCTTTTTACCGTATACATTCATTTAAAAATACAAAGGTAAATAACCGCAACAAAACTACCGAAGCTACAACTTTTCCTGAAATATTCTAATGAACGTGCGCTGAAGGATGATGCCTTCTGCCAGGATGGTACTGAGCAAAAAAGGGAAAAAATTCAAATATTTGGGATCATTACGTAAGAATGCTGCACCCACAAGAGGCCGCTTACGGGTGCAGCATGTGGCCACACTGTGTTTAGAGCAACAGATGAGTCAATATTCCGTTTAATCACCAGCATTAGGCGACCGATGTCTTAAAAATGGCATTCCACAACCCAGATGGCACAGATGGTTACATAACGCAACTTCAAGTTTCCTCATTGGTGCTGAATCAGTTGTTTTCACCACAGTTTGGTGTTCATATCATATTTGTTTGGTACAGTTTCGCCACTGCAACTGGAAAGGATTCAAACAAACCCAAATTAAGTTTTAAACAAACAAATAAAAAAAAAATAATAATAATTTACCAACGTGGTTGTAACCTTTAGAAGATGCTGTAATCTGGAAAAACGTTGTGGTAGTGATGTAAAGCAGTTAAAATTTTAACCAAGTTGAAACATCTTGTGTTTTCACTAATTGTTAAAATTAGTTCATTTTTCTTATTTCATAATCAGAAATAGAATGATTTTGCAATCAATAAAATGTATTCTTATATAGAAATAGAAATATTTATTGTGTAAATGCAGAAGATTTGACTGTCTGTTAAAAAAAAAAAAATCAAATCAAAGCGGCACAACTTCATCTCCACACCTCTGTTTTTTTGTTTGTTTGTTTTTCAGTACAAGCAGGATGGATATGTGGTTCTGGACGGGCTGCTGACCTCTCAGGAGTGCGATGAGCTGAGGCAGAGAATGGCTGAGATCGTGGACCGGATGGACGTCCCTGACCACTGCCGGACCACTTTCTCCACCTACCACGACGAGCAGCTAATAAAGCAGGTGACTTAGTCAGAAACACATCAGCACATGGTGAAACTCTGGCAGCTTTTGACAGCTCATTCAACCTGATTCTCTTTCTCACATGCCTTCCGTCGCATCTGGGTGTAAAAGATGCAGGTAGGGCTGCAGAAAGTCCCGTCACGGTTAGTGTCTGGCAAAAGCAGCTACATCGCATTACAGTCAGGAACTTTTAAGTATTTTTTGGGAGTAGAGAACATTGAAAAAGCAGCATCATGAATACTTGCATCTGAAATTGCAGCGAAAGCTGATTTTTCGAAATATTGACTTGTCATATATCTTTGCTACACTTTTTTTTTTAAAGATTTTTTTGTATTTTTAACAATTAAGAAAAACTGTTTTCCCTTTATTTCATAATTACACACAAATTCATGTCTCTCGCTTTTAACAAAAAACTTGGAAAAATAAAGCTTAACCTCGACTACTTTAGTAGTGCTCAAGTAGGAGCAGGGTTGAAACAGCAACAATAGGGATCAAAAATAGCAACCTATATGATAACAAAATAAAGTAAGTTTGCAGCATCATACAAAAATGGTCAAATGTACCGAAAAAGCTTATAAAATATAATCTGAATAACATTATGTTTTTATGGTCCATAAAAACAATGTTACCTTTACAAATTGTCCTTTTCTCAGAATAGTTAAGGTTGTTCAGTAAAAATAAGATTTTAATGGTCTGTCGTACAAAATACCGGTAAAATATATAAATGTTTGTGGTTATGACATAACTGGTTGTGAAAATATTTTGCAATGCACAGTATGCACCTTTACCCCAAATTTCCTTCTGCCAGACTAATGCCAAACTCTTTTGTCAACAGTGTGTTTAGCGACAGAGTGCCTTTCACCTCCGATCCATCAGTTGACTGCTGTTAATATTTCGTCCTGCAGGGGAATGCGGATTATTTCATCACAAGTGGAGATAAGATCCGTTTTTTCTTTGAGAAGGGTGTTTTTGATGACAAAGGTGAGCTCTTGTGCTGTCAAATATTTAACAAGTAATGAAAAGCCAAATGAACCAGAGCGTGTCTTGACCTGCAGGGGAATTCATCGTACCGAAGCAGCGGTCACTCAATAAAGTTGGGCATGGTAAGAAATCCCGATTTATTTATTCATGTCCAAAAGCGAAATAAATAAAATCACCCTTGTTGACACAATGACGGACACTTTCTCCTTTTAGCCCTACATGCGTATGAAGCTTTGTACAAGAAAGTTACACATTCACCCAAGGTTCAGGTGAGTTAGCTGTAATACAATATCAGAGAATGGGGTTAAAGGTCAAAGAACAATCAGCATTTAAATGAAATGTTGTACTTTTAGGGAATAGCCAAGAAACTGGGCCTGGTTAATCCTGTGATACTGCAGAGTATGTACATTTTCAAGGTAAAGGATGTGTCTGTCTCGAAGCATTACACAGTAAATATTGCACGACTACATTGAGAAATCATTCATTGTTGTATCTATTCTAGCAACCAGGAATTGGTGGCGAAGGTCAGACAACTTTTATTTCTTCATCTATCACCAGAGAAAGGAATGTAATAAATATATTATAATTTAAAATTGTACAATAAATGATCAAACTGGCTCAAGGATGTTCCAGAGCACTAAAACAGAACAAATATTATGAATACTTAATAATTTCATATCTTCATTGTTGTTAGCAGGTCAGAACAAAAAACAGTTTCCCTTGTAGCATGCAAAGAATTGTTCATTTATAAGCCCAGGTTGTAATTACTAATTCCAATTTGAGGTTTAATTAAAAAAAAGTGCAGATAATATTTAGTTGAATCTTTTATTTCAACTTTTATTTCAACTCATAATAAAAGCGACTAAGATATTTTTAATGGCCTACATAGCCTGAATGATCAGGTTTTGCCTAAATTAAAAATGGGAGAAAGCAGTGTGTGGCATTCAAAAAGATGATGTTACTGCTACATCGTTAAAGGTAAAAGCATTCATATGCAATAAAATGATGCAAATATAATAATCTGATGCATCCCAAGTGTTTCCTTCCCATCCCGTTCTTCATTCTAGGTATTTAATGTGCAAACAGATGGGACTACTGCGTCTTCCTCTTGACAAAACTGGATAAATATTGATTGTGGGAATTTAAACCAGCCAAACTAAGTGCATTCAGCCTGTTACATCACTGTGTTTCACCATGACAGCAGGCAGTAAATCAGTCATAATAATACAGAAATGTGATCATTACCTTATGCACTCAGTGATAGTGGGGAGTCACCATGATTCCTCATGACATGATGAAATGTAACTTTAAAGTCTGCAGTCGATTGTTGTGTTGCACAGTGACGTCGCACCAGGACGCCACGTTTCTGTACACGGAGCCCCTGGGCAGAGTTATGGGACTGTGGATCGCCCTGGAGGATGCGACTGTTAACAATGGCTGCTTGTGGTTCATACCAGGATCACAGAATAGTGAGTACAACACTTGACAATTTATCTGTTGGTGCATTTGGCTTCACATGAATTTCTCATGTCACCACTTTATTTTCTTAGGCGGCATTTCCCGTCGAATGGTGCGCACCCCGAAAGGCACCTTCCCGTTGACAGACTTCATCGGAAGAGAGCCAACTTATGATGAGGACAAGTTTGTAGCTGTGCCTGTTAAAAAAGGTGAACGAGGCAAAGAGATGAGTTCGAATGACATAAAGATGCATAGAAGGAAAGGGGTCTGATTTGTTAAATTATAAAAATACTTATTGTTTATTCCTTGTGCCTAAAATAAGATTTTGCTACAGTGTTTATTGAAGTGCCACCTCTATTTTATCTGCATAGATTGGCCAATTTTCATCTGTATCTCTGGAAGACAGTCATAATTACTAACTATCTCCGAATGGATTGAGGCCTTTACATGGTTCACCTGGAATTAATAGATTTTTTTTCTCATCCGTCTCCTTGTGTTCAGGTGGAGTGCTCCTGATTCACGGGGAAGTGGTGCACAGAAGTGCTGAAAACACTTCTGAAGACTCTCGCCATGTCTACACCTTCCACGTCATGGAGGCCCTGGACACTCGCTGGAGCCCTGACAACTGGTGAAAATAGTTTTTTTCCTATGTCAGACCCCTCTAACTGGGGGTTGACATCGCTAGCATTTTACTTTCAAACAGCTCCTATATAGCATATCGCTTACTTGTTGTGAACAATTATTTAATTCCACCCAACAGACAAAAATCATTTGGCTTTGTCTGTGCAGCCCATAAATCATGTCTCCTTTTGTTTTTCAAGGCTGCAACCCACAGAGGAGCTGCCTTTCCCACCACTCTATACTAAATGACAACAATGTCGCTGGCAGCTTACAAAGAGGAACAGTTTTATACGAGGAAAAAGTTCAACGACGTCTGCAGAAAGTTTCTGGGAACAATGTTTCATGCCTCAGTGTCCGTTGTTAATGTGTAAATCAGCTCAGTGGTTTTTCAACTTTTCTGGGTCACAACTCCTCAGGTTGGCAGGCTGCACAGTCAAAGCACGGAGCATTATGTTGAGAAAGCCACTGAAATAATATGTAGTCCTTAAATAATGGTTGAACACTATAATGAAAGCATACCTATTTTTTAAATGTGACCAGTAATTACTGAAATAAATATTTTTAGCATTTTAATAACTGTCCCATGGATTATCTTTGGTGATAGAAATGTTTTTTATTTTTAGTGAGCTACTTTAAATTTATATCGTCAGTAATCTTCATCGTTGTTTTTTTTCCTTCTTTGTTTTCATTCATCCATACCGCTTCCAGTGTCTGTCTAAACTGTAAACTATCTGTTTACAGTTTATAATTTAGTTGTTTTTTTTTAAATATTGGAAAACCATGCATTATTTTTACTTCAAAATCTCAATAAAATTATTGAGACATTTGTCACTGCGGTGTGACAAAATGCAAGAAAGTCTAACCATTCCAACAGATGTCCATTTTAAGATTCGGGTCGACTAATTAAACTTCAAGGCCAAATGATTTTTAACAAAAACATGTAAACATTTTTTATTAAGAATCAAATTATAAATGAGAAAATTCATTTTTGTGTTTTTGTAGAATGGTCAGTCATTCACACAGGAGGCTTAGCAGGTATCTGCCATGATGCGCAGCTCATGCAATAATACAGAAAAATGAAAGAATCATGAGGATAACGGCATACTACTATGCCAAAACACGTCACAACTTAAAAATATACCAATGTAAAATAACGCCAATCATCAACACTGAAATCAAAGCTTAGACAATAAATTAAAGTATCTTTGTGTATAAATGATGAAGTCCAACATAATGACATTTGTCTACAAAGCATCTTAAATTACATCTCAGGGTGTCTGTTCATAGTTTGACCCAAAAACATACATACCGATTCATCATCATAATCATAATAATAGTTTAAATTATCAGTTTAACAAGGAATGGTCCAGTTAAACCACAAACATACAGAGCAAAGTAAACAATTAGAGCAAAATCGCAGCCCAGGAAAGCTGCATATAAATATGTTACAATACTAGAGTTCACATCAGTGCCATGCAGAATCACAAGGAGAGTCAGCCCTTATACAAATAAGTTGATTTGGACTGCCATGCTTTTATCTACCTCTACAATAAGTGATCACCTGCTAGAGAAAATACACATCTTAAGGCATGTTAGCATAGCGGGCAGTCCTTTATATTGCCATGGGGACGTCAAGACTGACAAAGTACAAGAAGATTAATAAAGAGAGAAAACTTTAAATGATGTTCTTCCAAGGCTTTGCAATTAGATGTTTTAGTTGTACAAAAAAAAAATATCAAAAATCAAAACAATACATAGGAGTTCCATATGGGACTAAACTAATGCATCCCCACTGTGCTAATCTCAGTTTGCATAATTTAAGAGTTATAGGTGTCAGTGGTTGAGTTCTTCAGAGGCAGGACAGAAATGTACACCACCACTGACACTGAGCTCATGTTTCTTTATAACCTGCTCCAGATCTCCTTATTGCAACGTGAAGGTGTACAGTGACAGACTTTATGTGTGCAACATCATTTTCTGAAGAGATCAAGCTTTTAGCAGATTTTTTGTGCTGAGACACTCTATCTTTTCCTCCCCCTGTCTGCTGAATCCTAAAGGGCTTCCGTTACTTGCTTTTCTTTAAGACATTTCATTCAGAAATACGCTTTGTCACAACAAACACTCAAGTACAGACAGATAGAAAATGTTTCTTTTTGCTGTTTGTTCACTTAAAGCATCAGCAGGATGAAGAGGTAGAGCGGCAGCAAAAGATTGTCAATCTGGGAGGTGTAGGCCTCCAGCAAAGCCACGAGGGTGATGGAGCCAACAATCCATGAGTAGGTAGAGTTCAGATTGATGCTTCCATCAAAGATGAGGAACATCGCCACGGCGATGATCTGGGCAAACACGGACGTTGCGGTCCCCTCCAAGGTTTTCCTGGTGCCAGGCCAACGGATCTCTCCCATGGTGCTGCCAAAGACAGACGCAACGGTGTCTCCGACTCCCACAGCCAGCACGCCCGCATAAGGTACCAAACCGCCAGCCCCAGTGAGGATCCCCTTGGGAGCACAGGGTCCAGGAAACAGCCAAATGGGCAGAGACATGCCCAGCAGCAGATAAATGTGAGTGAGAATGAGAGGGCCAGAGTCTCTTTCATCCAGGAACAAGGTGAGAAGTTGCCTGAGCAGCTGGCCGAAAGGCAGGATACGAAAGTAACGGACATACTCCAGCAACAGGAAAACTGCCAGGCATCCGACAGAAGCCACGTGTAGCAGCTGTCTGTCGTAAATCAGTCCTGGAACGTAGGTGGCCACCACTATCAGGTGGAAATACTTCCTGACAACGGTAGAGGCCTGGTGCTTCTTTGATCCCGACTGGCGCTGATAGTTCTGATGTAGCACGACACAAGTTGCGACAATTGCCAGAAACACCCAGTACCCCAGCAAACAGAGTCTTCTGTCATTCAGGGTGACAAAGTCCAAAAGCCACATGATGGGGTGCCGGCCGATGAACAGCGACAACCACGGCATCAGGATACCCAGAACCAGAACAGCTGTCATCATATGAAAGAAGAGGGAGGACACCCAAGTCTCAGACTCCATAAAGCAGAAGAGCAGGGCAAAGAAAACACCCAACAGCAGTGAACCCACTACCACCACCGGCAGGAAGTAGTTCACTGGGTCACCTTTGACCTCTGCCAGGTTCAGCGAGCGCTTGATGAGCTGGTTCAAGATGAAACTGATTCCACCGACGATGAGGAGGGCCTCTCCGGGTGTGAAGCAGCGTGGCAGCAAGTAAAGCACAATCAAACAGAGATAAACAAAGATCAACAACACCTCTAGTACCTCGATGACCTCCGACACCGTCAGGGTCTGCTTTGTCGTGTAGAGGATTGCGCTGCCGGCTAGCCCTGCGATAATGCAAGTGTTGGTCGGGACTGGTCTTGTAACACCCAGCGCAATCAGGGAGAGGAACAGCGCCAGCATCATGCCTGTGATGGTGATCACCATGGAGAACCGCTCGAAGTAGACATTCCCTGAGGCAGAGCACTTTTCTCTCAGCACCAGGCCCATCAGAGGCATCACCATGGAGGCGGGAACGATGCCACTGTTGGCTGACAGGCGAAACTGGAACACGGCAGCTCCCGACTTCAGCAGACGGTCCCATTTGTGCTGGACGTAGAACGCCTGAATGACGAGAGCTATGCTGCACCAGGAGTGCTGGTTCCAGATGGCCATGTGGACACAAAGCACCACGGCCAGGACGATGACGGACTCCACGTATACTGGGTTCACCTGCATGGCGTCAGGGAGGATGAGGCCAAAGAGAGATGGAGAGATTGATCTGAACAGATGGGTCTGAAGCAGAACGGGATACCTTGTCACTTCCTTTTGATGCCGTTCTTCATTGTGTGCCAGGTATGTTTCGCATGCTACAAAGATAGAAACAAATAAATAAATGTATAAACAAACGAGAAAGGGGAAATAGATTAAAGGTGCAATGTCATAAAAGTTAATCACTGTATTCAAAATCGTAAAATCACTTTTTCAGTTCAAACGGGATAATGAACTCTTGCAGAACCAACAAAATATAGTCAGTGTGAAAAATTGCGTTTAGAAACATGCTCAGTCTGGTGTGGAAAGACACGAGTGATCTTTCCACACCAGCTGCAACCTTTTCTCCTGTGGGGGTGGAAGTCGGGGAGACAAGCAACAACGGATCAGCTGTCCTTTTTTTGACAGATGATCGCTATTCCGTTGCAGATAAATCCGAAAATGAAAAACACAACCTATAGAAATTCTTGTATTCTTTCAGAAAAGAGGCGGTGGGTAAAAGACACGATGCTGCAACCTCACACGTCACAGAGCTAACACTAAAATCCAGCTGATTGTAGCGAGTTAGCCACTGAGCGCCGACAGAAGGCTTTGCGGAAGTGAAACCCACACCGATAAAGATAAACAAGAGTACCCACCACATAAATGCAGCTATATCTGGACGAACATGCGCTATGACGGGACGAGTTGCCACCGTTTCTGTGTAAACCTGTTGGCTTTGTCAGCTGTCGCTCCTCTCACAGCCTGCAGGAAGGGGCCATGTTTGACAGCATTGTCACGTGGTACCATCACAGCGGTCATAAAGAGACGGAAATTAACAGTTTTATTTGGTTATTAAAGTGTTTATTTGTAATAATAATAATAATAATAATAATAATAATAATAATAATAATAATAATAATAATAATAACGACTTTATATTATTATATACAAGATTAAAAACAAATTTTGCAAAATATTGTCTAATTTTACTGTTGGTCTTTAAGACAAAATTTTACAATAACACTAACTATAATTAAAATTAAAAGATATGCTATTATAGCGCCTGATATTTACTTTATCTTTATTTTATTACTCTTCCCCTAAATTCGTTTGTTACGTCAGAGCTTATTCGTGTATTCTATGATCTTTTCACTAATGACTCAAGAAACATATATTCTCTAACTAAAAAAATATTTCAAAACACACATCTCCCTTTAGCATTTTGTTGTTTTTCGGGTTGAAATTATTGTATTTGTAGGGCTTATTAATTAAATATTTATAAAATATTACTAAGATAATAAGATATTTAGTTAAATCTCATTTGAGTGTGTGTCTGGACACGGAGAATAACTTGGGGATCCAAAATTTTACTTATCTTAACAGAGAGCTGACATTGGCAAATATGCAAGTGCTATTAACATTCATGATTTATTGTTCTTTTAGGTTTTATAATATTTTCCAACTTTGAAAATAGATTTTAGTAAAAAATAAAATGTGTGTTAATTCAAAAGGTATCTAACTTTCTAAAATGGGTAATACGGCTGCAAAGTAACCCAGGATCTTGAAATTAAGATGTAACATTGCTTTCGTTGAAAGCTCACGGTAAAAAGGTGAGAATCGTGTTTTATTACTGAGTTCATATCATGAAATCGTGCGACAAATTACGGGGGAGGCTTTGACTTGACTTAACAATCTCCTTCCAGAAGGTGGCACTAGAGCAATTCTGACGTTGAACGCTAGCTCCAGAAGAAGAATGTGATGTGACGGGCCATCTCTCACCGACCAATCACAGGGCCGAGGCGAAGATGGCGGAATCAGAGATCAGCGTCAGGTAATAACAGCCACACAAACTTCATTTAACATTAATATGGTCTGAAGACTTAACAAAACCCACTGGAGAGTAAACATGTATAAACATAGCTTCATCTTTTAATTCAAGGTAACTGACGCGTTTGACTGTTCGTCTTTTTAACAGTTAGCGCCACGCTTAGTTAGCTTAGCAACTGCTGCTAACGTTTGAAAGGCTTTTCTTCAGCGCGGCGCCGCATGTCAACAAAAGCTACAAAAGTCAGCTATTGCAATTACTCGTTATTTTAAGGGACAAATAAGTTATTTTAAATTAAACTATCTCTGAATTATCGTCAACAACAAACACTGCTCGTCAGGGATTAAATAAAGTTATGTGATAGTGGACAAACTAACGGAACTTTTGATTAGAGAAATGACAACGAAGTTAGCTTAAGTTAGTTAAGTGTAAAATAATTTATAGAGTTTTACAGCTTGAAGATCGATCTGAGAACTGAATTCAATATCCAATCTTTTAACTGTCACAATTTATTAGTTTGATCTAATAGAACCTTTTCAGGCTTAATGATACCAGATCGAAACGATAGCAGATTTATTTTTGTAAATATGTGGATAGAGTTTAATAACTGCACTTGTAATGAGCGTGCTAAACAGGATAATGAAAAGACCATTTGACATCTCAAAGTTCCGTCCGTGGTTTCTATCTTGTCCTCAGCAACTTGCAATTTAATAGTAGTTTGCCTGTGTTAAAAAAAAATACATGGAAAAGTGAAATTTAACAAAAAAGGCTATTTCATGCCCTGTTTGCCTGAATAATAAAAATGTGAACTTATGAAATATATTTTTTTCCAACTGCATTTTATTTAAAGGTTTTGAGTTATCATGAAATAAATATCAGTACGGATAGATTGATCTATTTACTTAGTAACTGAAAACACATTTACGTATGTGTGCACAGACACCATAAGGTTTTATGGAAAGGTCTTATTTAGGAATAATGGCAGTGATGAATCCTGTGTTAGTTAGACCAAGAACCCTCTGGAGAACAAATGTCTGTTTTCCATGTTGTTTGTGTTTATTCATGGTTTTTGTGGCTTGCATATTTAAATGTTAAGCAGTGTAGAAATGTTTGCTCTACAAAGTGAGTTTTGTATTTATATTGTAAATGTGCTAAAATTGAGTTTGGGAAAGGAAATAATTTTTAAATAAAAAATGTGTAAGAACCAGGTACTTATGACGCAATTGAAATGGTTTATTATATTTGTAAGAGAATTCTGTGGGTGACAAGTAACAGTTCAGTGCTGCTGTTGTGCATTAACACAGCATTCTGCATCGCTTTGCCTCAATACACCACTTTAATGTTTTTTTTTTTCCAGGAGCTGTCGAGAGTTATGGACTATTTTGCTGGGGAGATCTGCGTTGAGAGAGCCAGTATGTCTCCTCTGTACTTTTGTGACCTTGCTGAACATTTAATTTATCAGTTTATTTCTGGTAACGTGTACACCGAATAAATAAACAAACAAATATTTGTTTTGGACGGTCGCAGGCTCAGATCGAGGGAGAACTTGACAGACACTGGGACAGACTGCATCAAGGACTTGGTTACTACAAGCCACCCAGGTAGGTACAGCAAGGTATTTTCACGTCGCATTCATAATTATTATTCACAGAAAGAGTAATTGTCAGCGTTTTTTTTGCTGTAGCTCATCCTCTGCTGGGAAAGTGAAGGAGAAGAAAGATGTGGCACAACCTCTGAAGGACTTTGGCTTTAGGATCAGTAAATTATTGGTACGAATTCAGAGTTTTCTTTGAGTAAACACACACATATCAGCTTTCAGTCAGTGTGCTAAAATGTGTGTCCATAAATCTCACAGAATCTGGATGAGCAGCAGAGTGTGCAGCTTTTACAATGCTATCTCCAGGAGGACTACAGAGGAACCCGAGATTCCTTAAAAGTATTCTTTTTTTTTTTCCTCCATCAGCTTTTTTTTTATCACGACATAAAGAGGAAGAACTACTGCATTAGTGTTGATGATTAAAAAAAAAGTTTGTGTCTACAGGTTGTTCTAAAGGATGAGCGGCAAAGCCAGGGACTCCTCCTAAAAGTGAGTCTACAAGTCTGCAACTTAATTGCAGCTTTTCTGATGGCAGTTTTTAAATCCGACCGGTTCTGTAATCGTTTCCACAGATAGCTGATTACTATTATGAGGAGCGGATGTGTCTGCTTAGATGTGTTCTGCTGCTGCTCACATACTTTCAGGATGAACGTCATCCCTATCGGGTGAGAGGTCACAAATATATTTGATCATTCACTTCTTGATGACAAAGGTTGTGGGTTCTCTTATTCAACTTCAGGTGTTTACCTGTGTGTGTGTGTATGTGTAGACCGAATACAGTAACTGTGTCAATAAACTGGAGAAAGACCTGGTAAGCAGCTGTCAGTCACAGTTTGAGAATCTCTTCAAGGCCGAAGCACCGACATGGGAAACCCACGGCAACCTCATGGTAAGGGGTGTTTCACAACTCTTTTGTTTTCGTCTGGCTAGCCAACACAAAGTAGTTAGTAATTGTGAAATAATTAGACCAGCAGTATTTTCTGGTCTACTTTCTAGTGCAAATGTCTTAGCACACTTGTAATAAGACAAAACTAACTAAAAGCAACTTTTCAGCAAGATATACCTTGTTTTAAGTAAATAATTAATATTGATCCACTGGCAGATTATTTCTCTTGTAAAGTGGAAAAAATGTCTTGTTGTGTTAAGGAATTATTGACTTAAAGCATGCTCCTATGTCTTGCTGAAAAAGTACTTGTGAGTTAGTTTTGTCTTATTCAAGCGTACTAAGATATTTGCACTAGAAACCAGACCAAAAACACTTGATGAAATTTTGTTTTTGCAGTGAAGTTGCACAAAATCCCAATAAAGTGCAACAATGTTTGGGATTGAAATCTAGTATTTAGAAAGTTTGTGTCATGAATGCTTGCAACATGCTGTATGTGGAAAACGCACGACGAGGTGTGACCTCTTTTGTCATAAGTACCAGTTGGGGTTGTTTGTGTTTTTGTTCAGACCGAGCGGCAGGTCTCCCGGTGGTTCATGCAGTGTTTGAGAGAGCAGTCTCTGCTGCTGGAGATCATCTTCCTGTACTACGCCTACTTCGAGATGAGCCCGTCTGACCTTCTGAACTTCACCAAAATGTTCAAAGAACAAGGCTTCGGCTTACGGCAGACCAACAGACACCTGGTTGACAAGAGCATGGATGCACTGGTTGACAGAATTGGGTAGGTTCCTTCATAGCGAGTGGGTATGATGATATTGACCAGTTTTATGCAATTTCATGAAATGTAAACATCTAAAACAAAAACGCACGACATGATCTGATTTTATCTATTTGTTTGCTGCACAACTACTTCTAGTTGGAATCTCCACATCAATAAAGGCCATTTTTTTTCATTATTAGTTTCCTAATTATTCTTTTTGATATAGTTTCAATTGATTTGTTGTGTTTCTCCGGCTGGCAGATACCTGAGCTCTCTCATCCTGGTAGAAGGAATGGACATAGACTTTTTGCACAAGTGCGCTCTGGAGGATTGCACAGAGCAGCACCAGTTTTCCGGGGCTCCTGACGTCATTAAGGTTTGACACAAACCTCTAATTGAAGAAGAGATGATCGGTTTTCATTTTTTGTCCACAATAAGAGCAGAGTGGATTTATAGGGAAGAAGTTTTCTTAATTTATTTTTGTGATATCTGTATTTTTCCTGTTTTTTTTTTTTGTTTTTTTTTTTCCTCCAGGAGATGGATCAGCTGCTGTTGACATTTGGGGACATCCCTCATCATGGCCCTGTTCTGCTGTCCTGGGTCCTGTTGAGACACACCCTCAGACCTGACGAGTCCAATCCTGTGATCCGGAGGATAGGCAACACGGCGCTGCAGCTGGGGGTCTTCCAGTACCTTTCATCGATGCTGAAGGGACTCGGAGTCTCAGGAAATAATGTAAGACAGCAAAAATTATGCATCACAAAAGGCTTTAAAAAAACAAAAACATGCAAAAACAGTTGAGCATTTTTTGTTGTTGCCCTTGTGTAGGCAACTCAATTTTCTAAGTCATCTTTTTGATTCTGCCTTTCCAGTGTACAGCAAGCACAGCCAAGATGTGTATTTACGGCCTGCTGTCATTCGTGATCACGTCATTTGAAGAAGAGAGCTTACAGGTTCTGCCTGGCGTTCACGTGTTTTAAGAGAAATCGATATGTGTGTCGGTAACCGGCTCTCTTGTAATCTGCTGCAGGCCAATGGTGTGGAGGGCTCTCACCTGATTGATGCCGCCTGTGAGGTCCTTTCCGCTCCCAGTTTAGCTGAAGTCTTTTGGGAAATGGTGAGACAAAATGCCAAAGGAAGGGAGATAAAATATAGCAATCCGTGTATTTCTTGCTGTTATTTCACCATGTTTGTCTAAATTTGAATCTAGAAGCCAAACAGGGGACTAGGGATGATCCTGGACAGTGCAGCTGGGATGTTCCCTCACAAGATCGGACCTCTGCTGCAGCTGCTGACCGCACTCGTGTCGAACAAGTTGACTGTAAAGAAGGTAAAATGTCTCCCTGACCAGATGTATGGGAGCCTCTCTTTGTACAGACCCCTCAGTGTTTGTGCTTGTGTTTGGCAGGTGTACAACTTCTTGGACAAGATGTCCTTCTACACACAAGTTTACAAACACAAACCCATTGATATCATTTCTAAGGACGATGAGACATTGTGGAGGAGACAGGCTCCAAAACTACTCTACCCTCTGGGTTTGTTTCGGTTCACATTTATACACAGATGTTTGGCGTTATTTATAGTTTATAAATAAGAGCATCTTCATCCCATCATCTTTCTTTAGGTTCAGGGCAGGCTAACCTGTGGATGCCCCAAGGAGTGCTGGGCCAGGTGATGATTGCAGGGGAACAGGGCTACATGGTGAGGTGGGACTACTCTTACAGTGCCTGGACTCTGTTCACCTGCGAGGTGGAGATGCTGCTGCACGTCGTCTCCACTGCAGGTATGTCAGACAGCTGAGGGACAGGCTGGAAGCACGGTAAATATACAGCCATGATGCTTTCAGTCTGTATTTAAGATTCCTAGTGTGTATTTTGTCATCAAAAGGTTTTTCTAGTTTATTCAAATCAAACAGTTAATTATGTAAAAAACAAGTTTTGGAATGAGTGTTGCGGCTCTCTAATTAATTCAGCACTGTAAACCTGTTTGTGCTAGACGTCCTGGCTCACTGTGCGCGCGTGAAGCCCATCCTGGATCTGGTCCATAAGATCATCAGCACCGACTGGACCGTGTCCGACTGCTTGCTGCCTCTCACCTCACGCATCTACATGTTGCTGCAGAGGTAATCCAGCGTCAGCCAAACTTATCGAAACTTGTAGGTTATTTATTTATTTTTTTTTTATAGTCTTCATCTTGCACCTGTCTTGTATGTCAGGTTGACTTCAGTGATCAACCCTCCGGTGGATGTGATCGCCTCCTGTGTGAACTGTCTCTCTGTGCTGGCTGCCAGGATGCCAGGGAAGGTGTGTATGATTGACGCAGGGAGATCCAGGTCATTCGTCTCCCATTTTTTTTTTGCCTTTATCAGGGTTTGTGCAGGGGCTTGAAATCCTTGAAAATGCTTCAATTTCAATTAGGTGTGTTCAAGGTTTGGGAATTGCTTGTTTTCCGTGTATAGTCCTTGAGAGTCCTTCATATTCCAAACCGCACAGTTTTATAATAAAGTGCAGTCTAGTGTTTGATTAAAAGCCTAAATTTGGAAAATGTTATTTACAGTTTAAACCAGATCATTTCATAGACCTAATAATGACACTCATATTTTTTGACAGTTTGAAGTTAAATCAAACCAAACTTCTCTTGTTTTAGGTCAGTTAAAATTACCAAGATTATTTCTATTTGCTAAATGCCAGAAAGCGTAGCGAGAACAGTTTTTAGAGATTTATTTATTTTTTGTAACTTTCTTGTGTTTAAGCATTTAATTTGAGCAGGTAGGCAATAAACATTAACACGAAAGACATTTCAAAACATAAAATTTTGTCATGTTTTAATTCACTTTATCCCAGACAGTAGAATACTGTTATAATATATTATTGATAATAGTAATAAATCATATCATAAAATTGTGAATTGAAATGTTTTTCTTTTGTTTTGTTTTAAAAGTGTATTTGTACTGTTTTTATTGCTACGTGGTGCTGGAAAAGTTTGAAAACTTACCTTGAAAATGCTTGAAAAGCATTTCAAGAATTGTGGAAGAAGTGTATGACAGAGTATCTTCAGTCAGAGACTTCTTGAGATGCGCTGTAATACAGACTGCTACAAGAGATCTTTTCTGCCAACAGCCATTACGATCTACAATAACACTTTGAAGGATCTGAATTGATTTCATTTCACTTTTGGGATCAACAAAGTATTTCTGAATTGAATTGAATTGAATTGTGTTCATTTCCTCTCAGGTGTGGTCCAGTCTGCATCACACTGGCTTCCTCCCCTTCGCCTCCAACCCTCTGACCAACATGGCCCAGTGTATCAGGTAACCCCTCCCCTAATAAACCAGATTGAATTCTGATGAATCTGTAAAATATCAGACTAATATTTCTTTTGTCTTCAGTGCTGAGGGAATGAAGGCAGGTAACTACGGCAACCTGCTGGTGCAGATTGAGCAACCCAGAGGAGAATATGCTGTAACAATCGCCTTCCTTCGTCTCATTACAACCTTGGTGAAGGTAAACATTTATTTATTTTTTTTAAAGCATAATATCTGAGTCTTAGTTCTGGTTTTTAGTAATGCATTGCATCACTTTTATCTCCTTCAGGGGCAGCTTGGAAACACCCAGAGCAAAGGCCTGATTCCCTGTGTGCTGCTGGTGTTAAAGGAGATGCTGCCAACATACCATAAGTGGCGCTACAACACCAATGGAGTCAGAGAGAGAATAGGTGAACATTCCTGTTTGCCTTCACGTCGCTCTGGAAGAGCAACAGAGGAACCAGAGTAAAAGTTGACTTGTGTGCGTCTCTACAGGTTGCTATATTTTGGAGTTGATACACGCCATTCTCAATCTGAGCCCAGAAGGAGAGGACCAGGGCAGGTATGGATGGAGTTCAGAAATATCATCACAGCTTTCTGGTTATTCAGAGATTTAGAAATAGTTTGCACTAGAGCGAAATCGATTATTTATTATTTTTTACATTTTTAGTTTTTGTATATTTAATTTTTGCAAAGTAACGATTATTTTTCCACCAATTAACTATGGAAACTCTTTGGGTTTCCATAGTTTTGTTTGACAAGTGAATTTTACATCTTTGATTTATTTGGACTTTGAATTCAGGTCAGCTCTATGATGGAGTATTAGGGTCACGCTAAGATTTTTTTTTTAAACATTATGAGTATAATGTGATAAAAATATCAGCAGAATAAAGCTGTAATTTTATGAGTATTCCAACACAAAAAATAACAAATTAAAGCGAGGAGCATCTTGTAAAATTATAAAGTTATACTTTGGCATAAGTTTTAGAGCAATACATTATTATCCGAAGCAGAACTTTGATGCAATACAACAATTTTGATGAAGTACCGGAACTGAGCTGCTCACATCAGATCCTGGTTACTTTTTTCCTCATCAAAGCTCTTTTTCTCGTACCAAAATTTTTTTCTCTGGTAAAAATTGCATCTTTTATTCTGCTAATATTATGACTATATTCTTGTAATTGACTAGAAATTGTCATAACCTGGCCCTGATATGCCATTGTACAACTCACAGAAGGGACAATTGAATTAAAAGTTACTTTTGAAAATGTTTTCTCCCAAAAGAAAGTCAGCAAAAAAAGATTAAAAACCAGATCTGAAATGTAGAATCAGAGATCTTATCAAACAGCCCTAGTCTGCGTATGGTTTGGTCAATTAAAGTTCTGTTCTTTTTACCAATATTAAATACTTTAATAAGACGTACACGAATTAGAGACAATGTGGCCGATTTATTTGTTTTTTGTTCTCTGACATGCTAATTTTAGCCACTTTGTTATCCTGGACTATTTCAGACATGCCATCTCTTTGCTAATCAATTAATAATCAAGTAGATTATTATTATTGACTGAAAAGGTTTTGTTGTCTCATAAAGTTTGAAGCTGAACTGCTTCCTGTGCCCCTGCAGCACTCCCACCCTGCAGTCCCTTTGCATCTACAGCCTGACCAACACGGAGGCTGGCCAGGCCGTTGTCAACATCATGGCTGTCGGAGTGGACACCATAGATGTCGTCCTGGCTGCTCAGCCCAGCAGGTGAACAATTCAATATGTTTGTCCTAATAATCCACCTTTTTTTTTTTATTAGTATTTTTTATTTTGTGCTTGTTTGCTGTTTTTCCCCTAAACTGGTGATTAATCTTGTGTCCTCCTGCAGCTGTGGCTCTGAGGGTCCAGGTCAGATCCTGATCCAGACGGTCAAACTGGCTTTCTCCGTCACGAACAACGTGATCCGCCTGAAGCCGCCGTCCGACGCCGTGTCCCCTCTGGAGCAGGCGCTGACGCAGCACGGCGGTCACGGCAGCAACCTCGTCGTCGTCCTCGCCAAATACATTTACCACAAACACGATCCAGCTCTGCCCCGCCTCGCCATCCAGCTGCTGAAAAGGCTCGCCACGGTGAGACGTCCTCCGGCCTTTCATCGATTTATCACTCGCTTATGTTGCTAACGAACTGGTTTCATCCGCAGGTCGCCCCCATGTCGGTGTACGCCTGCCTCGGCAACGACGCGGCCGCCATCAGGGACGCCTTCCTTGCTCGGCTGCAGAGCAAAACGGAAGACATGAGGATCAAGGTGATGATCCTGGAGTTCCTCACGGTGGCCGTGGAAACGCAGCCCGGCCTCATCGAACTCTTCCTCAACCTGGAGGTCAAAGACGGAAACGAGGGGTCAAAGGTACGAAACCCTGGCATAACTTCATTTTTGGCTTTTGTTGTGTTTTTGTTTTTTTTTGTTTTTTTTTAGCAGCTGAGCATCTAGATTGAAAACGTTTCTGTGTCGGACCTGCAGGAGTTTCTGGTGGGCGAGTGGAGCTGCCTCCATGTGGTGCTGGAACTGATTGACTCGAAGCAGCAGGGGAAATACTGGTGTCCTCCGCTGCTCCACCGCGCGGCGCTGGCTTTCCTCCTGGCTCTGTGGCAGGACCGCAGAGACAGCGCCATCTCTGTCCTTCGCACAAAGTGAGAGCACACAGCTGAAATAAACCTGATCTTACTGTGAGGGTGTGTTGTGGAACAATCTCATGGTGCTTTGTTGTTTTTGTGCAGAGAAAGATTTTGGGAGAATTTGACGAAGCCTCTTTTTGGAACTCTCACCCCGCCGTCGGACACCACAGAGGTCTTTGTTAAATAAACAAATCGCATCCTGTTTTTGACTTTTCTGGACCAACTATTTCATAACTACGCAACTTGTGTGATTAACCCACAGCCTTGCGTCCTGGAGGCCTGCGCATTCGTCATGAAGATCATCGGTCTGGAGATTTACTACGTCGTCAGGTCAGCTGGTCCACCTGAATCTGTGCCAACATCAGTGAAATTCAACATGAATTATTATCAATCCTAAAGACACAAAATCTTACCAAGTATTTTTGGTCTAGTTTCTAGGACAAATTAATTTTAGTGCACTTGAAGGAAGTCGCTTACAAGTGACTTTTCAGCAAAATGTGGGAGTTTGTTTAAAGAAACTTTTCCTTAATATCGATTTTAAAAAAGTACTAGTTCTATTGACAGATTATTTCATTTATAGCAAGACACTTTTCCCATGTTATAAGTGAAATCATCTGCCAATGGAACTAGTCCTCTTCCATCAGTATTAAGAAATGATTGACTTGAAGCAAGCGCCTATATTTTGCTGAAAAGTTGCTTGTAAGTTAGGTCTGTTTTACTTCAAGTGCACTAAAATATTCGCCCTAGAAACTTGACCAAAAATACATGATAGTATTTTGTCCTTTTGCAGTGTAAAAACGCCCTGTGTGTGTGTGTGTGTGTGTGTGTGTGTGATGTTACAGTGGTTCTTTGGAGCAGTCTCTGAAGGACGGGCTTCAAAAGTTCTCTAACGCACGGCGCTACGACTACTGGTCCCAGTATGTGAAGTCGCTGGTGTGTCATGTGGCAGAAACGGAGGAGGAGGGCATCTGCTGCTTCCCAGAGACACAGATGCTGATTTCTGCGTGGCGGATGCTGCTGATTCTTTCCACCACCCATGTGTGTTACGTTAATATAGATTTTTTATAGATCCTCTGTAAATTGGTTGGTGAAATCCGTTTTATTTGGATAGTTTGTAGAGGAACATAAAATCTGAGTCGCTGTGCTCTGATGTTTTCAGGCGGATGTGATGCATCTGACAGAGGATTCGACCAAACTGAAGCTGTTTATGGATGTTCTAGATGGGACTAAAGCTGCGGTAAGTCACGACTTGAAACTCTTTTTCTTTTCTTTTTTTTTTCTTGTCTATTTTAATCCAGTTCTAATTTTCCCTCTCCTGATTTGCAGCTCACCACACCCACATCTATGCCTTGTCTTCGTCTGGGGTCCATGATGGCTACTCTCCTGCTTATCCTCCTGAAACAGTGGAGGAGGTGTGTTTGATATCTTCTAAGTAGTGCTGCGTCTTACTGTAAAAATCTTTCAAATGTGAATGCAAGCTTCAAAATTAGCATGCTCACCCATCAGGTCGTACGTTTTTCAAATCCCCCTTTAGCCACCTGAATTTCAAGATGGCATCTTAGAAGATGGCCGCCGTTTTTGAGCCATTTAAAACGGTTATTATCGTAAATTTTCATGATTTGGATCGACTTAATGTCATATAATGTGTTTTGTACTGTGCTCATCCTTTTCTTACCACTTTAAAGTAATAATGTGTAGCAAAGTCAGAAGCCAAATCTGGAGTCTCACGCCAGTCGTCAACTGGAAGGAGACTGAAATCTGTGACTCAGACTCAGAGACAGTTAGTGTTGGGTTCAGCTAATTTTGTTAGGTTTAGCGCTTGTTTCCGCAATTGTTTTATGCATTTAGCGGTTAGCATTAGCTTCTGCTAATTTTTTCATGTTTAGCATCAGCTTTAGCTATTTTTTCTGTTTAGCATTAACGAAAGTAAATTTTTTGTGTGCTTAGCGTTAGCTTTTACACATTTTGTTTCTACGTGTTTAGCATCAAGTTAGTTTTTTATGTTTAGAAATTTATGATTTGAAAATGATTTGACATATAAAGTATTCCTCTATAGTAAGTAGTGGCATTTAGTGTAATAAAATAGATTTTCTTGGTTGCCATCTTGAATTTTTCAATCACAAAAGCAAGCGCCCGTGGGAACATTTGTGCCAAGTTGTACCTGCAGGTGAAAGATTTAGCTTAAATATTTATCTGCTGCTCTGCATGATTCATGACAAAGTTCTCTAACTCCTCTCTCTGTGCGTAGCGTGGTGGCAGCGGCTCCTGACATCCTCTCGCCCCTCGCCCTGATCCTGGAGAGCGTCCTGCAGGCTGACCAGCAAATGATGGACCGGACCAAAGCCAAAATCTTCTCTGCACTCATCTCTGTGCTTCAGATTCAGGGTCTCAACGGTACAAAACGTCCCTCTTCCCTTATATGTATTTGAGTCGAACGTTCAGTGGCTGACATCTGCATGATCGGTCAACTAGGCGGAGATATTTCCCAGCTGCCCCAGCTGCTGCTCTCCGTATGCGAGACGGTGAAGGACGAGGCGCTGGTGCTCATCGACAACACCCGACACATGAGTCAGACGGGAGAGGTGCTGGAGCAGGAGGACAGCATGGAGACGGACTGTCCTCGCAGTCTGCAGAAGGACCAGAGAGACGGGGTGAGCGAGAGACCGCGCGTCATGTTTGAGAGCAGCTCTCTCCGTCCAGAAGGTTTCAGATTTTGGTCGGTTTTCAGCTCAGCATGCCTCGTTGTCTTTCTTTCCCTGCTCCGTCAGGTGTGTGTGCTTGCCTTGCACTTGGCCAAAGAGCTGTGTCGCAGCGATGAGGACGGCGAGCACTGGGTGTTGGTGATGAGGAAGGTCCCAGTCCTGCCGTCGGTGCTGAGCGCCGTGGAGATCAGCCTGCGCTGCAAACACAACCTGTTCTTCACCGAGGCCGCCCTCCACCTGCTGCTGACGCTGGCTCGCACTCCCCAGGTACACACAAGTACATCTCTAAACCTTAACACTTCATTTCTACGCCATTGTAATCTAAAGGAACGAGGGGCGTCTTTAATGTTTTTTAGGGGGCAGCAGCTGTTGCTGGAGCAGGCGTCGTTCAAACCATCTGCCTGCCCCTGCTGAGCGTGTATGAGGTTTCCTCAAACGGCACATCGCAGGTAAAAAAAAAAAAAAAAAACTAACGCAGGCTTTACATTGAAGGAACAGCTTGTAGTTATTGTAGAGGATTTCTAAACAAACTGGAAAAATATAGATTCAGTCTATTTTTTTGCAGGATTTGAAGAATGCGAGTCTCCCTGCAATAAGCAGTTTCAGCCAGAGAAACTTTTCGTGTTTATTTTTTTATAGAAAAGATTGTATTAGCACATTGTATTAGCACCGACGATACGACGGTGTGACGATTTTATTTTACTTTTTTTTTTTTTTTTTTTTTTTACGGTTAAATCACAGATTTCCCTGCAGACCTGATGTTCACCCAGATTTCAGAGCTGCATCATTTTTCTGATAACCAGATGGTTCGTGTTTCTCAGAGTTTCTCCCGGAAGTCGCAGGACTCCGCCTGCTGGCCGGGCGTTTACCGCCTCTGCTTGTCTCTGATGGAGAGTCTCCTCAAGACGCTTCGCTACAACTTCATCAATGAAGCCCTGGACTTCGTTGGAGTGCATCAGGAACGCATATTACAGGTCAGACCCCTGATAACATTGTAGTCCATGTTATCCGTTTGCGAGCCTGTTAATTAGCTCGTTATCGCTACGACATTTTCCTGAGAAGGCTCACAGCTGTAGTTTTGCTGCTTCGGCTGCCTCTAAGCAACATAAAATAGTTGAGATCGGATCACAGGACGTTCCCGCCTTGTTTCCTCTCCGCTCAGTGTCTGAACGCGGTGCGCACCGTGCAGAGCCTGTCCTGTTTAGACGAGGCGGATCACACCGTGGGATTTCTGCTGCAGCTCTCCAGCTTCTGCAAGGAGTGGCAGTTCCATCTCCCCAATCTGCTCAGAGACGTGCAGGCAAGTCTGGCGGAAATCACAGCCTCACCCAAAACCGCAAACTCTTTAGTTCATTCACCATTTCTCTTGTCGTTCCCTCCGTAGATAAATCTTTGTTACTTGTGCCAGACGTGCACATACCTGCTCCACAGCAAAAAGATGCTCCACCATTACCTGCAGGTTAAGATCTGACAGTTTTTATTACTTTAAGTCGGATGAAGATGATGTTGTCATCACTAAATGTGCATTTTCTTCTTCAGTCTAAGAATGGTGAGGCGTTGCCCACCGGCACCCGGACGCAGCGGCCGCCTCAAACCTTGAATAAAGATGCATCAGCAGCAGCAGCAGCAACAGCAGCATCATCATCATCATCAGGAGGAGGAGAGAGAGAGGAGGCCGAGCAGAAGGCCCTGTTGGCCGTTCAGTGCAGCCTGCTGAAGATCCTCAGTAAAACTCTGGCTACACTGCAACACTTCACTCCAGACTGCTGCCAGATACTGCTGGACCAGGTCACTCCCTCAAAGAGTTCACAATAAAATGACTAGTCTTGATTATTTATGCTGAGCTATATTAGCAGGAGCATAACATGTTAACAGTGTGGCCATCTCGTTTCTCAGTGTATGGACCTGGCTGAGTACAGGACCTTGTTTGTGCTCAGCTTCACGACTCCCGCGTTCGACCCGGATGTGGCGCCGTCATTCGGGACCCTGCTGGCCACCATCAACGTGGCCCTGGGCATGCTGAGCGAGGTTGGCTGTGGAATGCCTCCAAGGTCACAGTCGATCAACCAAAAGTTCAAAAATGATGACTTAGTGCTGCATATCTGTTTTCAGATGGAGAAGAGGAAGGAGCCGGCCTCTCTGAGCATCGCCTCGCTGGCCTCACTGGAGGAAATCCAAGCTCTGAAGTAAGTGAAGCTTTTTTTGTTCTTAAGTTTATGCATATGAAATAAAATTGATTCAGTTTCTTATTCACATAATTTTTTGTGACATTTTCTCTGGATTTCAGGTCATTGTTGATGTTCACCATGGAGAACTGCTTCTACGTCCTGATCTCTCAGGCTGTCCGCTGTCTCAAAGATCCAGCCATCCTTCCTCGTGACAAACAGAGGCTCAAACAGGAGCTCAGCTCTGAACTGGTGAGACCTCCATCCCGTTGGCCATGAAGCCCATCTGGCTTCCGTTAATGTGCAGATTTTATGCAGCATTTAATCTCCGAAAGTTTTAATAACGTCTAACTTCGTGGATAATCTTGATTACAGATATAATTGAACAGATTTAAACCACGCACCAAACTGATTTATAGTTAAGTCACATGTCTGTTCAATTTTTTTTTAAATATTGAAATTAGTATCAATTTACTTTTGTTGGGTTGTGCAGAAGGCTCCACTTTATTCCAATATTGTATAATTTGAATGGCTGTTTTAAAAAGAAGTTTTTTCATTTTTGTAGAATTTCTTGCCGTCAAATTAATATTAAATTCTTTACATATTAACTTGAAAAGAGCACATTGAAATTAGCTGCGTATATACTAATTAGGTAATTTCGTATCTGATAGTAAGCATGCGTCCACTAGATGGCAGCCTACTGCTTCTAATGATTCTTGGTATGTGTGAAATATGCATCAACAGCCACTCGCTGCTGCCCCCTAGTGGCTGTAGGATAGCTCTCCTATACTTGTAACAGAATATTTCATTTATTGATGGCTAATCTAAATCCCTTTTACATTTTCTCAGTGTTAGTTTCTTCAATTACTTTCTTTTTAAAGTTGAAAATAACAAATTTCCCTCCACCCCCAACTTTAGAGTACTCTTCTCTCCAGCCTGTCGCGCCTCTTCAGGAGGGGTTCACCATCATCCCCAGCCAGTGGCATCCTCCCCTCCCTTCAGTCCAAACCCTCCACACCCGGATCGAAGGCCAGCCACGAAGGCCAGGAACCCATCATCCAATTGGTCCAGGCCTTCGTCAGACTTGTGCAAAGATAAACGCACAAAAAAAACACATTTCGTACATGTTTTCAGAAGAAACCTTTTCTAGTATCGAGCCCTATTTTGAAGTCAATTGTTGTGGTTCAAGGCGCAGAAACATTTGACTTTAATATTTAATATTAAACTTGAGGACAGCCTGATATCTTTCAAACTGGTTTATATTGATGAGGAACTGAGCCTGTAGGGATCTTGGTGCTATTCCTCATCGCTGCCTATGGTCCTTCTTCATTCCCAGGCCTAGTTTTATAGGTCACTATGACTAGAAAAGTTTCAAGTGCTACTTAAATATAATCTCTGCATGACCTTGTTAAACTTTTTTTTTTTTTAATTCGTTCTTGTTTCGGAAGTGTTGGCCAAAATTTGTATTTTCAAACTAAAGTGTATATGCTATTAAAGGGAGTTTTGTACCACAGTTAGGGTTGTTTTTCCTTCAAATCAAACAGACTTCCTGGATTCATTATCATGATACTTTTTACTGCATTTGTACATATTTGTCTCATAGTAGCTCCTATACAAGCTAAAACAGTAGTAAAATACTTTCGTCATATAAAAAATGATAAAGGAAAATATTTTTGCTGCATTGCATGGATGGCTATTTACACAGGTATTGTTTTACATAAACTTTTACAGCTTTAGTACCGCGATTAAAATAAATGCAAAGGTTGTGCAATTCAGGTATAAAAAGGCTTGGATTTATGGGGGACAAGGTGACGGTTTTACAGCAGGACATGAAGGCTGGGTGATGTCGAGTTGAAACGAAGGAGCTCCGTTGGGTTTAGTCGCTGCAGCGCGAAGAGGCAGCGCTGTTTCCATCCGATAAATCAGAGTCTCTGTCTGCAGTCAGACTGGAAACAGGAAAACTTCTCTGCTCAGTCTCCACTACTGCACACCGACTGGGACCTCCTGGAACACACGTTATATGAAACAGTGAGTTAAGGGACTGGGGGAAAAAAACACGAGAAAATAAAACTTTTGGTTGCAGACATGCAAGACAAGCTCCAGAAACATGCTAATGCAAGAAAAAAAACAAAGTACATGGTGACTTACCGTGATGGGAAATATAATTTTGGCTTTTTAAAAACACAAGCTGTGTTCTTATGGTGCTATTGTGTTTTACATCTTAGCAAGGTCGTAAAACTAGATTTATTTATTATTTTAATGCTTTCACCTTTTGTCACGCTGCAAACTTTAATGTAGTGGCATTTGATGTGAAAGACCAGCATAAAGTTCACTTATTCTGAAAGGAACATGCTTTTTATAGTAAATAAAAATGTCCACAAATGTATTCTCTGTTTAGCCAACAAAATGAACACGTAAGATTTTTTATTTATGAAAAACTTTTTTGTCTACTTCATAATCAAACAGTCTGGTGTTGGTCTATAGCATCCCAATAAAACACATTAAAGTCTGTAGTTGCAACTAAAAGTTTTCAATTTGCTTCCACCTCATGCGAGAGCTCATGAAAGTCATGCAAAGTCTCGGCCTGCAACCCAACCACTGACCTGCGCCTGCTCCTCCAGACGGGCCTTTCTGCCCAAAGAAGGTGCAGTAATTTGTCTAATGTTACGTCACAGAAAGGACAAAGAAGAACGATTCACTGAAGGACAATTTACCACCGAGGACGAAACACCAGAGAAAAGTGCAGAGTGAACTCACCTCTAGGTTCCCCCGAGCTTTCTTCAACACTCCATGTGTCAGAGACACTGGAAGATAGAGAAAGGGTTTTAATGGTGAACTAAAGGTTTATATTAAGTTGGCCTTTTCAAAATACAAGGACTGATAAATTGATTATTGAAATAATCGTCAACTAATTTAGTAATCGATTGATCTTAAACCGATTTGTACACTAAGAAAGTTCAACACACTCAACTTAAAAGCGGCACCATAAGAACTTCTTCGTGTTGTTTCCATGATGAAGGGGTATAAGTTTGAAAACATTTCCCTGCCGTGTCTGCTGCTAACATGTGCTTGTTCTAAATGAAAATCAGCACTTTATTTTTTGATTTCCAATGATTCACTTCCTGCTACAGAGCCCCCTGGTGGTTGAAGAAAAGCCCACAGAAAAGCGGCTCTGGGCTGTGAGCCGCTTGGTTCAAAGCTTGGAGAAAAAGTAGCGGCTTATAGTCCGAAAAATACGGTATTTGCAGTTTTATACATTTCTAATACTATATAAAAACAGCATAAATAAAAAATCTGCAGAATGTCCAAAATGTTTTATTTGATAAAAATAATTGATAGAATTACTGACTAATAGAATAATCCTTAGTTTCAGCCCTAAAAAGTACTTTAGCTGTGAAACTTGCAAAACAGTTTATAAGTCCTACATTGGTCAATGATGACCCTCTCCATCCCCTCTTTGAGCTGGTTGGTGGTCCGCAGGCGCTTCACGGCTCCGCTCAGCATCCTCTCCTGCTGAGATAATCTGCTCTTCAGTCTGGCGATCTCGTTCTTCAGCAGCTCATCCTGATTCGGAGTAAAACAGAGGAGGTTCAGGTCTTCAGAAGCTTCATTGAGAGCGTTCACGGCGTGTGAGCTGGTTCCCACCTGCTGGCTGTCGGTGCTGCCCCCTGCTGTGCCAGCAGCTGGCAGAGAGATCCTCCATAGCAGCTTGAGCAGCCGGCCGGCCTCCTCCATCACCTGCTGCATGGTGCTGCTGCTGCTGGATAAACTCTTCAAATGCTGCTTTTCTCTCATCTAAAATACAGAAAACCAAACTGGTCTCATTGTGTCACTCCTGAAGAAGCTCCAGCACGACGGTGCCGTCGCTACCTGGTTGTCAGAGCCCTGCTGTCTGAGCGCGTGCAGGTACTCGTGCAGCTGTGCATCCATGCTGCGTGACAGCTTCCTCCCCTCTGAGATCTGCTTGCGGAGGGCGTTGTAGTCCTCGATCAAACCCAGGACGTGGCGCCCGTTGCGGGTGGCCCACATCCGGTGGCCCGGGACCAACCGGGAAGGAGCGCCAGAGACGCTCTGTTCGGAGCTGCTGGAGACGGAGTCGGCGTCGTTCTCCAACTGAGCCCGATGTTTTACTTCTGAGGAAACTGAAACGATAACGATAGGTTCGAATGGAGTGTTATGGAGTTTTATGCCAACACCGAGCCGGCTGTCTCACCATGATGGACACTGGTTTGCTCGCGGGTTCGTGAGGATCGAAGCAGAGGATCACAGCCTTCCCGAGCCGGTGGCCGGCCCGCTTCATCTACAACACACGCAGAAAACCGGAGTTTTCACGTCCTACTTCCTGTGTGTTTATGTTAATGCTGGGCAATAGGCCTACAAATAAAATCTATGATATTTTCATACAAGAAAAAATAGGAGAAAATAAAATAAAACAATTGCGAGAATAAAGTCATAACATTATGACTTTATTCTTGTAATTTATTTTTCTAAATGTAACCCTAAGACTCTGTTGTGCAGATCTGATTTGATTCTTAAAAAAAAATAAAAAATAAAAAATTTGAAATGAAAAGATTTTCAAAAAGGAATTTTTGTGTAATTACTAGAATACAGTCATAATTTTAACAGAATAAAAACGTGTTTTTACCAGAAAAACATATTAAAAATATGACTTCAACAATTATAATAATCTGATATGACGGGATCAGGCTGTGTGGCTCTTTCTTTAAAACAGATGTACTTATTTGCACAATTTCAATGTTCAGCTACCAATAACTTGATGCTGGTGTGTTAAAAGATTAAATATTTCCTTATCTGTAAAAATGATCCCAAAGTATAACTACAAGATGCTCAACATTCCTCATTTTAATTTTTTAGCTTTTTTTGTGTTCATAAAATTACTTCCTCATTCTCTTAATTTCATGACTTTATTCTGGTAATATTAACGCTTTATTCTCGTTTTATTTCGACTTTATTTTCATACAACTTCAACTAATTAAAATAAAATCTTAGTCTGGTCCAAATATTCTGGCATAGACTTGACTTGAATTCAAAGTCCAAATAAATAGAAGCTGTAAAACACAGTTATTAGACAAGATGATGGGCTTTGGATGGGCTAACATCACAATGAACTACGGAAACCCAAGGAGTTTTTTCTTTTTTTAAAAAAAAAAAAAATCCAGCTTCAAAACCAAAAAAATCGATTCATCGCCCGGCCCTAACTTATTTCATTTTGCCGTTGCGCGTACCTGGAGACGACAGCAGGTAGTTGATGTTAATGGTCTCAGAGGGACCGGGTCCTCTGAGCAGCTGCTCCTCCAGTCTCTGCCGCAGCGCCGTGTTGGTCTGGATGCTCCTCTCCAGCTGCAGCCGCAGGTGTCTGATCTCGGACAGCAGCTCTCCCAGGTTCACCGAGCCAGACGGCGACACGGGGACAGGATGCGGTGCCTCCTGACACCGTTCTGACAGGGAAACAAAGATAAACACCTCAGGTGTTACAGAAAGCCAACCGAAGAGCGAACTGCACTGAATTAGGGAGGTTTAAGGTTGCGACAGACTCCATGTTGACCCAATGCGTTTAAGATGTCTGGCGATATCTTAAAAAGTCAAGTGTGTGTTACTTTGGGTTTCTTTGATTTCTTCAAAGAATGTAATGAATCTGGGCGATTGGTGCAGGTTACCATGCTGGCTGGAGTCGCTCTTGATGTTTTCGTAAACCTGCAGCTCCACTCGCAGCGACTGCAGCAGATGCTGGGAGTCGGACAGCTGCTGCCTCTGGAGCTTCACCTCACACTGCAGCCTGGAAAGAAACTAGTATTTTACATACATCTTCTGATGTCTATAAAATATACATCACTCCTTTATTTATAAAAGGAGTGGTAATCGGGCTGAAAAGTCAAACACTCAGGAGTGATAAGTGGCAGAAAGGGAGAGGAGATCTAAAAGTAAAACCCGATTCCTGGTTTTGGGTTGCAGTCTCACTGAAGTGTGTCAGTAGCCTTGGGGTCAGGAGGTCACGCACCATCCTCTAAGCTCACACACACGACCGTTTTAAATGACTCAAGTGTGTTAGTGTTGACCTTTGCAGCTCGTCTCTGCTGGCCTGCAGGGAGTTCTGCAGCAGCGCATTCTCCTGGCTGCTTTGCTCCAGAGTCTCTTGCAGTCTGAGGTTTTCCTTCCGCAGAACTTCACTCTCCTTCCTGCTCTGCTCCAGCTTGGCTGTCCGCCGCGCCAGAGTCTCACGCAGCTTCTCGTTCTCCTTCTGCTTGTCTAGAAACAAACAAAGGCGTTTTGTAAAGGAGTCTTTGGGACTAAAATAAGCAATCAACAACTCGAAAGCAAATTTACCTCGAGATCCCACGTTGAGCTGCTCTTTTAGCACTTGATTTTGTTCCCAAAGGAAGCGAACTTCATTAACCAGCTGACCCTGCTCCTCGCTGCCCTGGATAAAAATGTTTGTGGCTGCAAAAGAAAACCGGATAGAAACATATTTTAGAGAGATCTCTGCTGTGGGAACCAGCGATGAACAGTGGGGTTTACGTACCTGGGTCTTTCTCCACCTCGGCTAACTTCCTCTCCAGCTGTTCTCTTAGGCGATCGTTCGTGCGAATGCTTTCCTCCAGTCGTTGGCGCAACGCTCTGATCTCCTGGAGATGTTCAGCCAGCAGGTCTAACAAACACGGACACACACAGCTAAATTAAAAGGAGATTCTCCAAGTTAAAATAACTCTCACTGATGTCCGTTGTTCTTTTATTGAACTGCCCTTCTGGTCAGTGTAATGAGTTTATGTGGAAATAGTAAAGTGTGCATGTAAACACAGGGCTAACCTTTAAAAGCACATGCAGTTTGCTTGTTTGGACTTTTACAGGATCTCGCAAAACTATATTTGTAGAGTCCTTGTAGTTTGTTTTATCTGTAATTATTATAATTTAACAGTTGGAATCTGAGGGGATTTTTGGTGAATGCTGATTTATTTCCATAAATCAGCATTTGACTCATGGTGATGTACAACTTCTCCAAATATTCGCTATTTGTTGGACTCTCAGTTTGAAAATCTTTATTAAAAGTTATATAGCATGTGGAAAACAACAGCTAATTCTTACAGACGGCATTATCTGGCTTTGCATGTTGCTCAACAGTTTACAAAAGTACAGTACATTTCTGTTACTTTACCAAAAAGTTCATCTGATTATTCTACTGATAATGCCTCGTATTTACCTGAATTCACGGTGCGAGGCTGTTCTCCTCTTTCTCCTTGTGAGCCGACGTCTCCATCTTGTTCGTGTGTTCCCACTTGAGGCTCTGCGGCTTCCTGATCCGGGCCTGGCTCCTGCTCTTGGTGGTGCAGGCTGGTCTGCGCCATAATGGAGCGGTGCAGGTCCAGCTCGTCGCGTAAGGTGACGCTGAGCTCCTGGTTGCTCCTCAGCTGCTCCTGCAGCCGCCGGTTCTCTCTCTGCAGACGCTGCAGTCTGCTGGCAGCGTCTCTGTGAGGAGAAGACGCACCTTTCTCAGGAGCGCCTCCTGTAGGACAGACGGCTGCTCCAGAGTTCTCAGCAGAGTGCTCCTGGCCTGAACAGAAACAGGAGGATGGAGTTAACCATCCGACTTGAATTAAAAATGTCCTAAACTAATATTTCTGTACACTTTGACCCAGCTTCCAGAGGCGTCTACAGGGTGTTCATAACACGCTTTGTTTAACTTTGCTCCTTTTTTTCCCCAAGAAGGAAACACAATTTGAGGACTGAACCAGATAGGTGCCACTGAATAATGCAACTTTGAGAGGCGATGGATTGAAACTGGACACCAGCTCTAGCTTTGGTCATCCAGCACGCCTCAGTGGGACAGAATGGACCTGAGTGGAAAATAATTGCCATTACAGGCAGAAACTAGACGAAGTGGAGGACTGAAGCGATCATAAATGACATTACACCAGGCAGGAAGTGGAGACGCATGCATTTTTAATCACTTGCATTATATCTCTCGGACACCAAAGACTACACTTCACACCTGCAATTATCTCCAAGATTTAAAGGTTGTTTAATATTTCACAAGGAAACTCACTGCGCGCTCTGCTGCCGCCTTGTGTGGTGGTGCTGCTGTGGCAGGAGGAAATCGTCACGTCTGAGCGACTCGGGTCGGACGGGGAACTGCGGTGGCTGCTGGGAGTCTGACCTTGGATCTGACTCTGGAGGCTCTGGATGAGTCGATTCTTCTCCTGCAACTCCTTAGCCAGTCTAGAAGTAATCAAGTCAAATTCAGTGTGTGAGTGTTAGATCTTTTGTAAAAGTTCATACACTTAGAACGTCTTCACATTCTGTTGCAGTACAACCACCTTCATTTTATTAACTACGCCTAAGGTTCGCATTCATCATAGCAAGAAATCTTTCCAGTTTGCTGCTCCCTCAGACTGGAATCAACTGCAGACTTAAAGTTGAAGGAAATCGTCTCTTTTAATGCATTTAAGGCCACTCAATCATTTTGTAGATACGGTATTTGTAAATGCTTTGACTAATATCAAGTTGCATTTTAGTCCTATTTTTACCTGTATGGGTAGGTTCGCTCATTGTTACATTGTCTTTTAACTGGGTTTTGACATCTGTACTTGTATGATTTGTAAGTGTCGGTGCCGCTCTTGGCGAGGTCGCTCTTGAAAAAATGTTTTACTCTCAATGAGACATACCAGGTAAAATAAAGGTTACAAACAAATGTACTTTGTATTTTATCTGGATTTTATGTGATAGAGCAACAAAACGTGGCACAGAATTGCAAAGTGGAAGAAAAAACAGCCATGGTTTTTAAACATTTACAAAAAACGTGTGTTTTCCACTCATCTTTTCTGAGTCAATACCATGTAGAAAAATCTTTTGCTCCAATTACAGCTGGTAAATCTCTCCCAGCTCACTTGCTTGTCTTCTTTGCTAAACATCTAAAAAATTAGCTACACTAATAAAAAAAAAACTTAAATGCAACTTTCTTTCTTTTTGTCACTCTACATATAAAATACATTGAAGGTCATGGTTGGAACTTGACAAAATATGAAAATATGACAGTGGAGCAAAAAAAAAAAAAAAAAGGCACTCAAAAAGAGAGAGAGAAATCAGAAGACGGTGGAAGAGTATATTCTGATCCTAACAAGGTTTTTAGTTGACGTTTGGGGGGAAAACACACAGCTGGAAATCACCACAGCAACCGTCATGCTGTGCGTCTGAATGAAACCAACTCACAGGTCCAGTTGCTCCCTAGTGCATTCAGCCAGGCTGAGGTTTTGCTGGACCAGAAGCCTGATGTGCTGCTGCAGCAGCTCTCTCTCAACGTCCAGCTCCAGACGCAGATAATCTATGTCCTGCTGGATTCTACACAGGCTGTCATGGGGATCGATCCCGCTCTCTTCGTTAGAGAGAGGTATCTTTTGATGCTCCTCAAGGCTGTCGCCATTAGTAACGGGTTAATTTTCATCACACTAACTGAGGAAAAATTTTAAATACTTGAACAAGCAGTGAAAAGTTTGTAACTCTCTGGAAAAGCTACATAATTACAATACTGATCTAATTGTGAACAGCAGCTGGGTGGTGCGGCCTCTTCAGCTTGGCTTGAAACACTTTCATCAGATATCGGTGGCAGTTTTAGCTTCACCTGGTTCAAATTTTGTAAATAAAAACTTCTATTAAGCGCATTTTGGTATACAATTATTAATCCAAGAAAAAAAAAAATAAACGACAGATTAGTAGAAAGTATGAAGAATGTTAGATATTCGTTTCATTTCTCAAATCCAACCTTACAAGTCTGTTGAATCCTATTACTCCAAATATATAAGTTTCAAATGTTACTAGCATGTTAGTTACGTTTAGCGTATTTAGGTGGCGTGATAAATATGTAGCGTACCTGCGAGACAGTTCTAAAGCTGCAACATCCTCGCTAACTGGATGAGATTCTTCTGGAGGACAGAAAAAAAAAAAAACATTTGTCATGAACAAGTTTGTCTACATCAGAAATAAATATCTGCTTGTGCTGGGTTCTAATGATTTTTTTTAGCTTTTAGACAAAGCTAAGAGTTTGTCATTCATTATTCATTATTATTTCACAATAATTATGAAAAATAACTCAGTCATAACTTTGTATGACAATACAATGTAAATTATTCACTGTATTTCCTCTACAATGCACACTGTAGAGCAGATATCATATTCTTAGACAGTAACTACAGTGACCACCTTTGTCCAGTCGGCCCTCCAGCTTGTCCAGAAGGTTCAGACTCTTGTTCAGCTGTTCCTTCACCACCTCCCCCATGTAGTAGCCCACTTCTCCAGAGTGCAGCAGGTCTTTGAACGCCTTGCTCAGCTCCTCCAGCTGGCGGCGCTGCAACATTCCCAGCCTGCGACTCTCCTTGATTTGCTCCCTCAGCTGTGACAACTCTCTGGCCTGAGACTTCACCAGAGAGTCAAGCCTGTCAAGTGGTAAAAACATGACAAAGTTGTTTACGACGTTCAAGGTTTGAGCAATAAATCTAGTCTATTTTGCCGAAACAGCGCAAAGAGCTGTTACCTAGCAGGTGATGTAGAGCGGCTGCGGTTTTGATGCAGCTGTTCGTTTGTGCTTCGGTTCGGTGTTCTCTCTTTCCACAGGTCAATATTCACAACATCGGCTCTGTAAGTAGCTGACTGGTTTTCAGCCTCCTTTTTCCCGCTCGGCTGCCCGACCTTTTCTTGACTGCAGTCCACTTTGTGTGCGCCGTCTTTCTCCCTGACAGTGACCGAATCGGAGGTGTTTGCAACCACATCACTGGAGAGGGAGTTTCTGTGCAGGAGGCTTTGCATTTGCAGGATGACCTTGGCCTGATTTTCCAGGTGGGCTTTCAACTCTCTGACTTGTGCCTGAAGCTGCAGAGGGTCCTCTGATGCTCCAAACTCATCATACATGTGTAAGCTTTTCAGGCTAACCTACATAGACACAATGGGTGGTAGATAAAAGCTTAACTCAGCAGATTAATTCACAGAGAATATGTTACAACCTAAAATAATCAACGAGTTACATCAAGACTAGGGCTGGGCATTAAAACTAGAATAAAATCATTATTTTACCAGAAAAATAGTTGTAATCTTAGGAGAATCAAGTAGTAATTTCATGAGAACTATATGAACAAAAAAAAAATAATAATTTAAATGTGGAATGTTGACCATCTTGTGAAGTTATTCTTTGGTAAACATTTTACAGGTGAGGAAATACTTCATATTTTAACACATTATTATCAGTAGTTTTCTTTTCTTCAAAAAGAAAGCGAGAAAAAAATCTATTAAAATCGGAAATCAGACCTGGTATGAAAAAAGAAACGTCTGATTTTATTTTTAAGTCACATCGCCCAGTCCTACTCAAAACAGACGACGCTACGCTAACGTGAGTGTCTGGAACTATTGGACTGGCTCTTAAACGTAAATATCCTGACCAAGGCAATCAGTAGAATTTAATTATGTTTCATTGTTATAATAGCCTAGATCAAAATGCCTACTTTGGCTGAGCTGAGAGCCGGGGAACTTGGGTAAGGAGTGCTGGAGTTTGAGTCCAAGTTTTCGGTGGAGGAGAAGGTGGCATGTTCATTTTTCAAGAGTGAAGGCAGGCTGGACGCACTGCAACTAGGGTTCACCCCCACCTCAAGATCTGTGAAACAGAAATACAGACATTTAAAAAAAGGGACACCTTCACATTCAAAATAATTAATCATTTAATATCAATTGATTATTTGATAATCAAGGCAAGAAATCAAATTGAGAGGTTAATCAGTGCTTGAAAGACATCCCGAACCACAGAGTGAAACATGCAAGAACCGATCAGTGAAACATTTTACTTTAAAATCCAAAGTTTCTTCTGCAACTCTGGATTGCAGAAGAAATCCAAAGCTAAAACCAGAAAAATAGGCTTTGTGCGTTATGAGACACAAACTGAAAAACACTTTTTGCTTTTCCATCCTCATGCGCACAAATAGTGAAAGAATCTACCCACATGTGAGATTAGTGTCCACGCAGCAGACAACATGCAGAGTCTGCCTATAGACTGTCTACCTGTGCTACTGCTCTCTTCCCTATCGTTCTCACTCTTGCCACTGGTTTCGTAACCCAGGTCCTGCAAATCCACCTGCACGCTTTTGTGTCCCTGCTCAGGAGCTGCTATTGGAAGCAATATATTTCATGTTAGACAGAAATCCTTGAAAGCACAGGGAAGATGGAGCATTAGGGCCATACTAAGAAAAACAACAATACAGTCATAAGAGTACCATAATAAAGTCACAATACTATGAGTGTGACTTTATTATGGTAATCTTATGACTTTATTCTTGTACGAGTTTATTCCTGTAATCTTATGACTTTATTCGTCTTCGTGTGGTCCTGATACTCCATCATATTTACAGAATCAGAACATTTAATTCAACATAAGTTATCTAACCTTTTCTTATAGTTTCTGTAGAGGATGTACTGGTAAGAGCAGTGGCCAGTTTCTCCTCCAGGTTTTTGTACGCCTTCTTTTTCTCTCTCAGAGCCTTATGTAGCGTCTCCAGTTGGAGCTTAACATCTGGTGGTAATCCCTTGTCATCGTGTTCGACCCCGCGGACCTCGCCCTCTCTTCTGTGACCTCTCTCTTGCTGCACGGAAGCCTGGAGGTCATTTATTCTTCGAGAGTAACAGCTGAGAACCTTGTGAAGGTGACAGAGATCCTGATAGAGCTTCAGCTCTTTTGTTTCCAATGAGGCAGAGGACAGATTGGTGCTGCTTCTCCCCCTTTGCTCTCCAGATTCAGTCAATTTGCTTCTCTCTTGAAGCGCTCTCTGAAGATTGTCGAAATCTTTCTGCAGGTCGGCGTTTAGTTCTGATTTATCAGAGGTCAGGGAGGCTGTGTTTTCACAGTGGCTGGCTAACGAGGAAACAGCAGACTCTGTTGCACTGAAGCACTTCAGTACAACACTAAACATTTCTTGATTTAAATTGGGATTATGACAACTTCTCTTTGCTCCTTGATCATCCCTTGACTCGTCATCTTCAAGCAACTGTGTAGTTCCACCTCTTTGCCTCCAGGTGGGGCCATTTAAATGAGAACCGTCACGATGTGCAGCTTCATTTGCAGCCCTTAACTGCTCCTGGAGCTCTGCGTTTAGCTTACTTTGTTCTAAAAGGGCTTTTTGCAAAGAGTCTGCATGCTGCTGCAACTCAAGCACAGAGTTCTCAGTTTGGCCGGTTTGATTTGGGTTATCTCTGTGCGAGTGTGTGTGAACCTCGTGTAAAGCCCCCTCTATACGTGAAGAGAGACCCTCCGTTTCAGGTTTCTGATTTTGGCTCTGAGAAGAGGTGACGGCTTTCTCCGCCATGCTCAGGAGCTCAATGAGCTGGTTGTTGAGCTCTTCCTTCTCCTGTAGTGCTTTCTGCAACTCCATGCATCTACTGTGGAGGTCAACGTCAGAACACACAGAGCCAGAATTAGGGTACGGACCAAAGTTGCTCTGGTTGTCCAGACTGCAGGCTGTCAGATAAGCGATGGTGGATTGCGCAGCCTGCAGGGCCACAGTGTGCTGGGCATTCTGTCTCTCCCTTTCCTCCAGTTGGGCATGCAGCTCCTCTAGATCGCTGAGCTGCTCCCTCATTTTATTTATCAGGACCTCCTTTTCCTGGCATTCCTGGTGGAGGAGCTCGAGTTGGGAAAGAAGAGCAGATTCGCTGTGGGTGTGATCCACTGGTGCTCTGGTGTCAGAGCCCCCGTCTGACTCTGCAGGGCTGCCGCTAGTTTGTGAATGTCTGAGGGTGGAGGAAGGGGAAGCGCTGGTTTGCGGTGCTGAATATGAGCTGGTATGCATCTGCTGCTCAGAACCAGAAACATCTTCCACAGCAGAGTGTTGTTGTGCGTCAGTCTGCATCAGGTCAGAGGTCACAGGCTGCCTGCTCGTGCTGCCCTCTGCTCTGAGCCTCACAGGCACAGGGAGGCGAGACTTGACACCAGCCTACGTTGGAAACAACACAAATCAAGCAGAAATTATAAGCACTGCGAGTCAGAGCTAATGAAAAGAATGTATTCTGCCTTTATATTTCTATAATTGCGTAAAACTTGCCCTATGTCTTGTGACATGCTGCTTTGGAGACTTGTGGTGAGTTTTACTTTGAGGTGTCGGATTCTCATCTGCAGAGCTGACATTAGTGACGGCGGTCTCTCCAGCTGAAACTTTGCTTGATTTCTTTGTAGTTTGCTTTGGTGACTTAAAGATCGTGGAACCGCGTTTAGGATTTGACTGAAGTGTTTCCAAACACCTCCTTAATTCAGCCTGCCCATCGCTGCTGCTCCCTGAGACGTCAGCGCTCTCTTTTTCTTTACACATGGCGGATTTCTGTTCCTTCAGGAGACCCCACAGCTTCAGATTTTCTGATCGAAGTCGGTATAGTTCCTCTCTGCAATTAGCAGCTTATGATTAATGTGACGTTCAGTTAACGTAACGTGAAAATAATAAGACTTGACTAAACAAAAGAACCAACCTCTGATGCTGCTTAGAGTTTGACACAAAACCTGCCACCTCAGACTTCCGCACCAAAGCCTCTGTGTTGCTTTCTGCACTGTCGTCTCCGCTGTGTGACAGGGTGCTGTCAGAGTGAGCATGTTTTCTACCCTGGTTGGAACTGCTGGTCATGTTTTCATCACCAAGAAGATTTCTAGATGCAGTCTAGAAGAAATTGGTAAAAATTAGAGGTGTGCCGATCGATTGGCCACCGATCATAATCGGCCGATTTCCGTGAAAAATGTATGATCGGTGATCGCCGATCACTGTCTCTTGTTGCCGATCACCAAAACGATCACCTGTATCTCACTTCTCAGCCTGCGTGTGCAGCTGATCTCCTCTTTCCTTCACACTGCACAAGCGCGCAGAAACAAATCCTGTCATGTGGAACTATAACGCTCTGAGTGAATGGGGACGTTTGCGCGTTGCGGTGGAAAATTACCTCGGGGGAGAAGCACGTCACAATGCATCAACACAATGAATCTAATATGGTATTTAAAAACAAACACTTGACGGAGTTAGGCTTTATCGAGGCTCAACGCAAGGAAAAAAGGACATCCGGAGCGGCCAGATAGCAGGTAAAGAAAGGCACAACTACCAACACTCTCCCAGTTTAGCATCACGGTCAGGAAGCTAAACAAATAACCTGAAAAATAATTAGTCTTCGAGCTGCTGGCGGTGAAAGACGCCGGTTCTGCTTAACCGCCGCTACTGGTAGTAATATTTCACGAACATGAAAGATAATTTATGAAAAAATAAATAAATATTAATCAATCTCCTTTCCCTCCTCCTGTGTTCTGCAGAATTACTCCGCTCAGTCAGAAACAGCCAATCAGAACCAGCATTAATCATTTAATAGTATCATTTATAACTAATGCGAAAAATAAACAGTCAATCCAAGCGATCGGCAGAGATCGGCCTCATGGGTGATCGGTATCGGAATCGGCAGCAAAAAACCTGATCGGAGCGTCCCTAGTAAAAATGGGGCAAACAATTTTCAGAACACTGTGTTTAAAATTCCATGAAAAAAACCTTTTACTAAATTAAGGAATGTCCTGAATTAGTGTGCCTTGCAACTAAGCCTGCCGCAATAAGCAATAAATCAATTAATCCCATGATAAATTGAAACGAGCTCAATGAAACAAACATGATTGTTTTTCTCTTTCTACCAAAGATAGAATGAAAACAGGCTTCAGTATAGTGCTTTGGTCTAAACAAGCCACTTTTTTTTGAAGGTTTCTCTGTTTACAGGGACTTCAATATCCATTTCATTTGTTCTTTCGGTTGTTTTGTTCATTCATTTTGGATATTAAAAATAAGAATTAACATTTAACATTAGTTCCGATGTTAAATATTTTCCAGAAATTAAAGTTTTTTGATCTTTGAAAGCATGCACTTGCAGTATTATGCTACTACCATCATATTACTTAAAAGTGGTCACCCCACTATCACCTTTTCCCTGCACCACATTTAAATACATCCACAGTCCCGCCTAACGCTGCATATAGCCGCGTTAACTAATTTATTAATTAGGTAACTTTTGATGACATTAGTAGCCATGGATTTTATTTACTGTAATCCGAGTAAGGGGACTGAATGCATATACTCACTACACTTTTCAGAATTTTTTTGGAAAAAGAAATTGGGTTGAAACAATTATTTGGATTAATTGTGATGAACTGATTACTGAAATAATTGTCAACTAATTTAGTGATCAAATAATCATTTACTGTAGTATACTTCAAATTCACTAAAGGTAAGTTATATTGCATTTTAGGCAATATCTTATCTTATTTAAAAAGGAATTGATCATTTGTTTATTTTAATGTGTTTCTAATGTATAGAAAGGCTGTACAATGAGATATTTTTGTTTTATCCGAATACTCGATTAACCATTAGAATAATGGATAGGTTAATCAATAAATAACGTAATCGATAGCTGCAGCCCTAGAACCATGCAAAATTTTCCTTCTACTTCGCAAATGTGGACCACTCTGTGTTGGTCCAGGTCATAATAAAAATCACATTTATTTGTATAACTGTGACAAGAAAAAAAGTGAAAAAACCTCCAGTGGTAAAAAAATAATTTAAAGTAGCAGTTAATATCTTACCTTTCTTAAAGTGCTTGTCTCTGTCTGGATCTCTTTATCTTGACCAGTAAGACGTTCCCCGTCAGTGTCACACTGTGGCTGCCTCTCACACATCTCCTCGAGCTGCTAGAGTAATGGGATGGGAGGCGAGTGTGACACATATGGCTTGGTAAAAGAAAACTTAAAGAGGGAACAGAATCCATAAAACACTGCACAGCAACAGTAGAATGGCGTGATGTGTCTAATGTGGCATGGTGAAGAGAAGCCGTTTCATGGGACACAGAGATAAAAAAAAAAGAAAAAAAAAAAGACAGGGAGTGGTTAGGAAAAAGGAGGACAGAAAAAAGGGCTGCTTCTACTATAAGCAAACAACTAACTTGTTAGAGAAACTAGACATTCAACACTACAGACCAAAGAGACATCAGTAACAGGCTGAACAGAGCAGAGGTTAAGATGTAGGTTAGGAGTTCAGAAAGGAGCTAAAAAGGTGGATGTTAGACAATGACTTATGACTCAAGTAACTGACTGAACTTTAAACAAACTCTAAGTAGCAACAATTTCCCATTATCTAGGATTTAGTCAAAGACTATAAAAAATTCCTGTTGAACTCCATGTATTTGGAGCTGTCTTTTACGACCCCTAACCTGTTTGAACCGGCTTCTGCTGGTCAGATCTTTGTCTTCCCTTTCCAAAGCGTCCCGCTCTGACTTCTCCATTTGTGATAATCTGCTCTGCAGCTCATTGTTTAAACTCTGAAGCCCAGCGACATGCTCCTGCAAATCCAGCACCTGCAGCATAAAGGGAACTGTTGTCAAGATTTTTTAACGTATCATTTTGTTTACATTTGAAAAAATGAAAAACAATAACCAAACTAACCATTACATTTATGTTATATCCTGCAGCATACACATCTTTCCCCATGTGCAGTTATCTCTCCAGAATACATGCTATTGACATATACATTATATTTAACCAGTTTAGTCAACTGTTTTACCAAAATCAACTATTTTAAATACAACACACTGTAAAGAAGGTGACATTTTTGGTCTAATATCTCTAAAATTAGTCTAAAATAACCCTAATAATAAAGCTCTAGCATCAGAAACAACCAAAACATATGAGATCAGTCATATGTGGATGTTTTAGAAAACCTGGATTTAGGGTGTCTTTTGTGTATTTTAAGTTGTTTGCAATCAGTGCTAATAATCAATGTATCAATGTATTCCAAATGTGCTTCACTTCCTAAAAAGTAGACTCAATTTAACAAAGATTTTTTGTTTTGTATCTTTATTAAATCCATTTTATATTCAAGTCATATAGTGCGTGCTAATTAAGCAACCACAAAATAACACAGGGTTCATACACTTTTCCCACAGGAAAATTCAAGCACTTTTCAAGGTAAGTTTTCAAACTTTTCCAGCACCTCACTTTAGAGATAAAAACAATATAAATGAACTGAAGAAAACATTTTAATTCACTGTTTTATATCATGTATTACTGTCATTAATAATGTTTTGGTAGGGTATTCTACATTCTACAGCAGGGAGTAGGTAAACTAAAATTATAACAAAATCTTATGTTCTCAAATGTCTCTCTTACACATACCCTATACACCCGACAGGTCTGAGAAAGTTACAAAGAAAATCTCAAAAGAAAAGTGCTCTCAGAACGTTTTCTGGCAATAAGCAAATAGAAGTAATTCTTGTAATTCTAACTGATTTAAAGCAAAAGAAATTTGGTCTGATTTAACTTCAGACAATGAGGAAAAAAAATAAGTTTGTGATTTTTAAATTTAAATATTTGGTATGAGCTCACCTTCTGCTGAAGCTCCTGAGGAGAAAGCTGAGGCAAGTTATCATCCACCCCTTCTCCCACACAGATACTCATGTAAGAAGTCTGATCTCCAATGAAACTCAAGGTTTCACCTGAACACAAAAAAACCGGCATCTAAGTCTCACAAGTAAAACGTTGGAGAAATCATTACAGTGTGTATTTTCAGTCTTACCACCATCACTGGTTCCGCCAACTCCTCCTCCACGGTTCTGAATTGCTCCCAAGCGAGCCTGGAGGGACGCATTCCAGCGCTGGGCGTCTTCAAGCTGATGCCTCATGCTCTCCAGTTCCTTAGGATCAATGAGGTCCATACCTGAGCAGATCCACATGCAAGTTTATTTACAACTCCACCACATTTCTATTTAGATTTTTAATGAAGGTAACATCTCAAAAACAACCTGAAAGTGAAGCATATTTTGCATCTTTATATTTAGAATACATTTTAGTAAGAAGTTAAATGAAGCATTTAAATTTCATAGCTATTAAAATACTGAAATTCCACATGTGGACTAGATCAGATGGGGATATTTTCTTGGAATAATTCACATTTTGGGAAAATGGGGGGGGGAAATAAAATAAGACTTCTTTGTTTTTTACAATAAATTAGTGGCAAATAAAAACAAACAAAAAAAAAAAACTAACTAACTACTAGTGATTATATCCCACTCATTTCAGACAAAAAAGTCTAATTATAAACACCACCACAAATTACTACAAAAGGACAGCTTTTTAATTTTTAGCTGCATATAGATTAGAATGATTATGTAGCTAAAAGTTAAAGCAAAACGTCATCGGAGCCAATTAGCCCGTGTCGTCTGTCCTGCAGTCTGGGAGAACATAAGCCATGGCCGCTTTACTTACGGCTGACCTATTTCTACACCTGCTGCCCTGTAGATAGTGCTGTGGGAGGAGCATGTGCTTAATCTGCCCACTGGCATGAGACACACATGCATGCAGACACTTGAGCTATGATGTTTAGACAACAACTTCAGCCCTCAGAGAGGACTTAAATGAGGCTGAGTACTGAAGTCATGTTATATTTGAGTGACTAATGGAAGTAGAGCTGAAACAATTAACTGGGTTAATTGTTATGACTTGATTACTGAAATAATCAATTAATGTAGTAATCAATTGTTAACTGGAGTAGGCAAACTCAAAAAAAGCAAATTTTACAGAAAACAGTAGTATTTAAGCCAAAACTGTGCAAAAATATATATATTTTGCATTTAAGATAAAAAAAAAAAACGCCTTTTGCTATCCAATTATTGATTGGTTACAATAAAGTTAATCAACAGATCAAGCAGAAGCGTATCAAGCAGAAAGTGCTGAGCTTTTTATGTTGATTTTTCATCTGCATATACATTCTTTGCTACAAATGATTAAGTGTTCACTAAAGGAAAGCAGTTACTGTATTTCAAGCAATAAAACGTTTATTTACTTATTTAAAAAAGGAATCAAATTTTTTATTTATTTGCGTCTTAACATATTTTTAATACTGATTAAAAAAGGCTTCGATGAAAAATCTGCCGAATGTGCCAATTTTTTTTTATTAATCCGAATAATCGTCAGAAAAATCAACAGGTTAATATTTGCAGCCTTACATGGAAGCGTGAACTCTGAATGCTATGAAACTTTCTGGATGAGGAGTTATTTATTCCTTTTTGTTCAATTTCTGATTTCACCAGGAAAATATAACAAACATATCAATCTTCCATTGAGGCTGTTATATAATAATGTAACAACAGATGGTTAGAATGAGTAGATTAGTAAAGCAAAGCTGATGGAGAGGTGATGTGTACACAAACATTTGAAAGGAACAGTTCACCCCGACAGTGGAGCAGAGACAACATAAAGAAACAGAGGCATTATTTTTATTTTATTTGTAGTGGGTTTCGGGAGGACATGTGTATTTAGTGACAGTGAAACAAGTTGCATTTCAGGTACAGACAAAGACATGCAGATGAAAAGATGATTGGGTACAAAGCAGCAGACAAACAGAGCAGACAGATGAGAGGAGGATAGAACAGATGTGCATGCAGCATTAACAAACAGGAGCCACAAGCTTTTCAGCCAAATGTGATGGTGAGTCATGAATTAAAACACACAAATATGACAGCCATTTTTGTATTTCCTAGTAGCTGAGTACACACTGACATTAAGCTGTTGTTTCCCATCCTTCCTTGTATTTTCTGTGTTTAATTATCATAATAATCTAGAGCCCGGTGTGTTTGACTGCACCTTCTCTGAGTTTGGCTCTCTGTATCTCTCTCTCCAAGTCATCCCTGAGCTCCTCATTAGTTTTGACGCTGTCTTCTAGCTGCTGCCTGAGCAGCTGAACTGCCGTCAGTTCCAGCTGCAGAGCATGGAGACGCTGGCCACTGAAAAGCACAAGAGGATCAACAGAGTTAACACCCACACAAACAGCCTAAATCAGTCACGAACGTCCCCAAATTGTTTACTTTACAGTGATTTACCATGCACAGATTAAGCAGTCTGTGAATAAAACTGGCAAATTTTTGGCAGGGCAAATATTGAAAAATAAAATATGTTTTTTTTTTCCTGTTTATTAAATGCATTAAAAACTATAAACTATTATATTTTCACTCTGTTGGTACATTGAAAAACATTTCCTTAATGTATATTTTTCAAATTTAATACAAATCAGGTGCAGCAATATGTTGCTATAATACATTGGTATAATCTTTTAATCCCTTCATGTTTAGTTAGATTAAAAACAACCAGCTCTATAATAAACCTGCAGCACAATTTTGTTCTTCATAGTCAATTTCTGTTAAATTAAACAAAAGCACAATTCAGATTGTATGGGCTATAGAGTTTTAGGCCAGAACAAGAAATCGATGCATCAACCCCCCAAAAATGTCATCAATATTTTCTGGACATATTAAGTCACTTTTTATTATTTTGCTTATTAAAAGATATAAAGCAGCTCATTCCACCTCTTCTTACCTATCCGGCTCCTTCACAGTCCTAACTAAACTGGAGTACAGCTGTTGTTCAGCTCTCAGGGCTTTATTTAGAGCATCATGCTCCTGCTGCAAGGCTGAATGATGGGGCAAAGCCTGAGGGCAAAAACAGGAACCAGCTTACTAGTGAGTAAAATGTTGCTACGCATTTGATGATGACGCAATTAAAGCTTTACGTCTTGCTGGCTGTCTCCTCCTATCATGGTTATCTGTCTCTGAGGCAGTGCAGGTAGGGATCTATCCATGTTGGAGCCAATCAGATGGTCTTGAGTAGAATCAGTCTGGCTGTCACTTCCCTGTCCAAGGCGTTCATGGAGAACCTGCTCAAAAATCAAAAAGGAACCATGATGGATGACTAAAGAACACAAAGCTTGAAGTCCATCTAGAAAACTTCCTTACAATTACAATTTGCTTTAATCACTAACAAATTCTAAGGGCTCCTACCAACTCCAAAATGAAATATTTTGCGGACTTGTTCTGGCTTGTTTGTAAGACAAAAGTACAAAAGTTCCCAATAATTTATGTCAGACTTTAAATATGGAACCTGCAAACACTGAAAAAAATTTTGTAGTATTGAAAAAAAGATTGTAGGAGCAACGGAAGGGCGGATAAAAGGATTCAAGGAAGGAAGGATTGGCAGATTAATGGAAGAAGGGGAGGCAGTAAAAAAAAAGTTGAAGGAAGGACACAAGTTAAAGGCGGATAAACTGATAAAAAAAAAATCTAAATGAAACTCTGTGGGACCCATACCATGCATTCAGTTCTTACATTAATAATCTCATCCTTGGTCTTCAGTGTAGCAGTGAGGGAATCGATGTTAGCAGTTTGACCTTCACTGTGACCCTGGAGCTCAGACAGCAGTGACTGGAGATCAGCCAAAGAAATCTGGAAGTGAAAATAAATGACCAGAATAACCAATAAATAAGATTCTAACATTATCTCAACACTGGATGTGAAAATGTGCTTCCTGCTCACAGACCTTCAGTTCATTTTCCCTCTTCAGAGCTCTGTTCAGTGCTTCAGTTTTCTGAGCCAACTCCTTCTTCAGGACAACAACCGTTTTCTTGGAGACTGGAATGTTCTCCTGATTGTCCTCGGTATATCTTCTTGATAGCTCAGCTTCAAATGAGACAAAACAGAATCAAATGTAGGATCAATACAAAATCAGGTTTAAACATCCAAAATGAAGATTTAAAGCAGACCCAAGTCTCACCTTCTCTCTCTTCAAGTTTCTCTTGCATGATCTGAATTGTTTGCCTGAGCTCCAACATGTGATCTCCGTCGGCCTTCTGACTCATCTCTGCCAAGAACTTGTCCCTCTCCTGACCCCGCTGCAAAAGCTTCTGCAGAATAACATTACAACACATAAAGATAATATCTGATTTGTGTTTTAATGCAAGTGTGTTGTTCATGTTTTGTGGACATTTCAAGTCGACAGCTTAACAGCAGTAAGGGATCTTACGTCAATAAGGCTGTCTTTCTCCACAAGCAGGGTTCTTAGTTCTGCCGTCTCTGAATAACTCTCTTGGGTTGTTGACGAGCTTTTCCTCTCAGCTTTGGCAAGCTCCTGTTGCTTATCAGCCAACTGCTTCCTCAGTTCCTGGATCTCCTGAGCACGCTCAGACAGCATGCGGTTAAAGTGCTCTGCAGACTCCTTAGGAGAGAAAACAGCAAATAAACGCATTCCGTAGGTTAGACTTGTTTTCTCCCACCACTCCATAAACAAGTCTTTTATAATTCTTCGCTACACTTCCAATGCTAAAGTATTGTTTTTATAGCTGATCTTTTGTAAGAAAAACAAAAAGTTGACTAGACAAAACATCGGAAGGTTGGAAGGACAGATAGATGAGAGAATGAATGGATGCATATTAAACAAAGAACTGATAGATAGATAGAAGACTTTTTAGACAATGGGGTCCAACTAATGTCTAGAAATCCAAACATTTTCAGACTCTAATTTACTTCTTTCAAAACATTAACACCTGGAAAATAATTTCTCAGAGGACATCATCTTGCATTCAATAGCATCTCTCCTTTGTGGCTAATCACACACAATCACTAAGAGCCACAGTTCAGCACAAGCAGACCAAATTCAGTTCTTCAAAACTATATACTAACAAAAGCAAAAGTTTTGGCTACCAAACTCTGGCTGAGTTGTCACAATTACCCTCCAACATCTACAGGGTTAGAAGTAGATCATGTTCAGTAAAACACCACTCCTATATGCAAATTATTATTTGGAACAAAAAATGGAAGTGACAGGTAACAGGTTAAGAAGTCTGATCATTAATTTCATGCACATAGAAACAAATTTTAGTCAGATGTGCAAAATTAATCAAGATAAATAAAAATGGAATGACATATCTGCTGCCTTTTTGAACACAAATAATATCTGAAAATACAAATAAAATTGTCTAAATCTGAACTACATATAGTATTCTCCCGGTGCTACCTATAATTCAGTCAAAAATTATTTTGGAGATTGAGGGAGAGCAGGGCTGCACAGCGGCGCAGTTGGTAGAGCTGTTGCCTTGCAGCAAGAAGGTTCGGGGTTCGATTCCCGGCCCGGGTCTTTCTGCACGGAGTTTGCATGTTCTCCCTGTGCATGGTGGGTTCTCTCCGGGTTCTCCGGCTTCCTCCCACAGTCCAAAAACATGACTGTCAGGTTATTGGCCTCTCCAAATTGTCCCTAGGTGTGAGTGTGTGAGTGCGTGGTTGTTTGTCCTGTGTGTCTCTGTGTTGCCCTGCGA